>JAPWLS010002193.1:0-11483 GCA_028551675.1 Tineola bisselliella
TATAAACCTCATGCAAAAATGTTGCGACGCATTGATAGACAGATCGCGCTTAAAAGTTCCTTTTTAAGTTTGGAATAAATAAAGCTTGAGATAATATTTTATTTTATTATTTGTTTACTTAACGCTCATTGACTTTTAAATTGCTGTTTTAAATTATTTAAAAAAACAAATTCAACAAACTAACAAAAAAGTCTAATAAGATAATGTTCGTTATACTCAGTTCCAATTTAAATTAAAAAAAAAAACTAACTAATTATACCTAATTACTGTGTCTGTAATAAACTATTGCACCACTATTATTACTAAGAAATCCCTTTATAGAATGTAGTCACATAGTGTGTGTAATGCGCGTGACGTATAGATGAGTCATCTATACGTCAACTAAAAAAAGTTTAAAACACCACTATTTCATTGAACTTTAAAATGACTTTTTTTTGTAATGCATATACTAAGTGGCAAATAATTTAGCTAGTGTGGTTTGTAATATTACCATTGCTGCTGTCATTATTACATGAAGAAATGACAGTGAAATGCCCTAAATCATATGTTTCTTGCCATCAAATAAAAGTCATATTTCAAAGTTCAAAGCAATACCTAATGCTAATGTTGAATAACCTTAATGATCCTTGCAATTAATGATCAAAGTACATGTATAAAAAAATTCGAAATATTTCAATATAGGGGAGGGGTCCTTTTTGCTTGAACATATTAGTTAAATAAGATTATTATTTGAAATTAACAACAAATAATTTTTTTCTTATCAGTAAAATCATAAGATAGTTAGATAACATACATAGTAAAGCAAACAAAATAACATTTAAATTGGTAAGAAAAACAAAAGAAGGAGAGTATTAATGGTGTATTGTGTGATGAAAGTTAAAAAGCCCAAAAGAGTTTTGCTTATCACAAAATTTATGAATTTTAGCACACAAGCAAATAAAACCGATTTAAAAAGAAACAATTTTTAATTGATTAGGATTACCTTTTTCTGTGGTGGGCTTGACATAGAATTTGATGACATACTATAGTGATGCTGCGTTTGTGGACTTGAATGGCTTGGTGGATATCCTTGGTATTGGTTAGATTGTTGTGGATACCCAGCACTGGATGGAGGGTATCCCTGACCACCCTGCGGGTATCCTTGGGACGGATAAGCTTGAGCATTCATTTGCGGATAGCCTTGGCCAGCTGAAGGATAGCCAGGACTTGTTTGTGGATAACTCTGTCCATGCTGTGGGTATCCCTGACCTTGTTGTGGGAAGCCAGTGCCCTGGGGGTAACCAGATGGCGCCTGGGGATAACCCATTGTAGGAAACCCAGCCATAGGCATCGGGTTCCCGAACGATTGAGGTGCCGCATTACTAAAGCCAATATTATGGAGGTAAGGCTGTTGGCCGGGATATCCGGGTTGGCCCTTAAAGTAAATAAAAAGTAGTGTAAGTTTTATCATAAAATATTGTGATAAACAAAACCATTACGGGCAGCGCCAACGCACTACTTATTACTTTCTGCAGCTTTTTAATTACTAACATACCTGCTGATAGGGATTCATTTTCTCTCTAAAGTAGGTTACACACACTAAATCACCAAAGCTTAGAACACAAAGGTTTACGTTAACGTAATGGTATAATTTAATGCAGGCACTGTTCTTTTAAGGTAGCCTTGTGACGTAAATCGACCTTGGTTAAACTGTTGTCCTACCGGGAAAACAAATGCTATGAAAATAACCAACGAGTAACACTCCACTTTACAAATTAGGCATGCGCGACGACCCGCACCACACGCAAGTCAGTGACCGAATGAAGAAACAAAAAATCACACGAGACGTCATCATAAGACCGAATGAATCATTAAATGTTGCCATTGAAATATTTAAAATGAAAAAAAAAAAATGTTCTCGTACTAATTTTTTGATTGTTTCATTATTAAAAACTCACAATGTATCAATCCGCAGTGATTTTCACCAACATATGCCATTAGTACCACTTAAAGATATGCAAACTTTAAAAAATAATAGGTGTAAGAATTATCTGTGTGTTATAACAATTCGTGTCACCTTATACGTTATGCAGTTTTAGCAATATTATAGCAAGTAGGTATTTTAAAATTTCCCACGTTCTCGATAGTCGCATAAAACCGATCTAGTTGCTTGTATTCATCATCACATCACAAAAAATACATGCCTTATATAAATATTTCTACAAGTTATCTATGTCGTTTTTATGTGATATCGGTTCTAACAATGATAAAAGCGTTAAGTAAGTTAACGACATTTTTCGAACGATATAGGTATTGTAGAGAATGCATGTCTTATTATTTTATCTATATCTATTCTATACTATTATATAAAGAGGAAACATTTGATTGTTTGTATGTATTGAATAGGCTCCGAAACTACTGGATCGATTTGAAAAATTCTTTTACCATTAGAATCGTAAAAAATCCCTGATGAACATAGGCTATAAAATTATTTTCAATTGTTTTTTTTTTAATTTTTGTTGTTGTTGTTGTTGTTGCATTTTAAGGCAAAGGGATCGAGCCCATACAGCCATGTCCTCAGTTCTCCATTTCAAATTCTATAAAATAATAATAAGGCAAAGCCAAGTCTTCAGTTGTATATATATTTTTCTTGATGATTGTGTCAAATCCTTGGTAATTGTGTTAAATCCTTGATAATTGTGTCAAATCCTTGATAATTGTGTCAATTCCTTGATAATTGTGTCAATTCCTTGATAATTGTGTCAAATTCTAGATAATTATGTGGTTGATAATCGTATTTTTAATATATATATTTTTTTAGTCATATGTTTTCTTAAATTGTTTCTGTAGTATTTTTTAAATATAAGTATAGGTATTTAAAATTGCTTATATTTCTTAAAAGATTCTTGAGTGAGCGCGGTATGTTCTGAGGTTTTTTGTATATTTTAATTAAATTGTTCTTTAAAATTGTTCTTTGTGCATTAAACTGGCTACATTCAAAAAATAAATGGTCCAAGGTTTGAATTTTGTTTTCATTACAGTGGTTGCATATTGGTGATGATTTTAACTTCATTCTATATAAATGTTCATTAAAAGTTGCGTGTCCAATTCTTAATCGTGAAATTACTGTGTAAAAGTGTCTGTCATGATATTTTTTATAATTATTGAACCACGGAGATTTTACTGTGTTGTTAATAGATGCATACCACTGTCCTTTGAATTCTAATGTTGTCTTCCAGTGATCTATCCATTTATTTTTTACCATATTGTTGATTGAATCATTAAGGTCACTATTTGGGATGTATATATTTTTAATGCAGTTTATAGTAATGCTTGAGATTCTTTTTGCCAATGTGTCGACATTTTCATTGCCGGCAACACCGATGTGAGATGGTGTCCAAAACAGTATAATGGTTTTGTGCTTGAGTTGATAGTATTTTTCTCGTATACTATATATAAAATATGGTGTATTAGCTCTGTACATAGGATTTGATAGTGTTTGTAAAATACTCATGCTGTCAGTGACCACAACCCACTCTTTGTGATCCGTTTTTTCAATATATTCTAGTGCCATTAAAATCGCCTTACCTTCGGCTGTGTAAATGCTCGTTATGCTCGGCAATTTGAAGCCGTGCCCCATTTTCGTTAAAGGATCATAGAAGGCCATAGAAGTGCTATTAGAATTTTTAGCTCCATCAGTGTAAACTTGCCGATAGTTTTTCCATTCGGATAATTTATCGTAGACATCATATTTGTTACTCAATGCCCTGTCTATAACTATTTGTATATCGCAAAATTTACTTTCAAAAGTACCAGAATAACAAGGCCAGTTTATGCTTTGATAAATATTATACAAGTCTGTGAACTTTGTTATATCGGACAGTTTTGCAGATAAATATACATCTGGAGTGAGTGTTTTCAACTTAATAAGAAGACTATTGTTTTTAATGCTGAGAAGTTTTACAATGAATTTATATTTTAAATATTCAAATCTAATGAAGATTGGCGAAATGTTACATTCTATCTGCATGGAGTTAATTGGGGATGTATTCATTGCTCCTAATATTAGTCTCAAACTTTTGTTTTGGATTATTTCTAATTTATCTAGTAAATTTGTATTGTGAGCATAACAGAAAAAAGCATAGTCAAAATGACTCCTAACTAGAGCCTTATAAAGGATGGATAATATTTTGGGGTCGGCCCCCCACTGCAGGCCTACCAGACATCTAAGGATGTTAGTAGCCCTCAATGAACGGTCTACTAAGCAATCAACATATTTTCTCCAATTGAGTTTCTGCTCAAATATGACTCCCAAAAATTTTGCACTCTCTACAACAGTAAGTAAATGATTGTTATAAACTAAATTAACCTTTGGCACATACACATTAGAAGAATTAAAAATAACTACTTGGCTTTTACTCGTGTTAATTTCTAAATTTAAATAAGAAAAATAAGATTCTAATTTTTTAAGTGCAATATTTAACTTATGTATACTATTTTGAACATTGTTGCCACTACAATAAATTGCTAAGTCATCAGCAAATTGCAAATTTCTTACATCATATCCTAAAATTTCGTTGAGCCTCTGTATGTACAATATGTACAATAATGGACTTAAAATCCCACCTTGACATACACCTCTATATGAATGTCTAGGCCCATGTAATGTATTATCAAATTTAACATAAACTTTTCTATTATTAAGGAATTCATATATAAACTTTATTAACTTTACAGGAAGTCCTACTGAGCTAAGTATGGAACTAAGAATATTGAGATTAACACTATTAAAAGCACCAGAAATGTCAAAAAATGTACAAATGAGGTGATGATTTTGTTCAAAAGCAGACTTTATATCTAAATGAAGATGTGAAATGCTCTCGCGAGCAGAGCGCCCACGACGAAAACCATATTGATTGCTGGGTAACAAATAGTTATTTTCCAAATAAAATTCAAGCCGTTGCTTTATCAGTTGTTCGAATACTTTACCAATACATGATGTAAGGGTAATTGGACGATATGAATCCACACAATTTATATCTTTATTGGGTTTTAATATTGGGATTATACAATCTGTTTTCCACTGATCTGGTATAATGGAGGAAGTCCACATTAAATTCATAACATTTAAAAACAATTCAAGATTGATAGAATTGAGACCTTGAAGCATTCTGTAAGATATGCAGTCTAGACCACAAGCTGTGTCTTTTCTAGATTTTATGGCAGATACTATTTCATTTACAGTAAATGGATCAACTAAATAAGAAATTGTATTATTTATTGGTTTGCTATGATCTATTGTGAAGGCCGATTCGACAAAGTCAGGTGTGTATTTGTTTAAAAAATTGTTGATCCAAGTTATGTCATGAGAAGGAAACTGTTTTTTGTATACATGCTTTTTATTAAATTTACGTATAGTATTCCAAATGTGGGACATGGGTGTACATCTGTTTAATTGTGAGCAAAACGTTTGCCAACTCAGTTTCCTTTCCTGCTTTAGAATAAGTTTTTTTGAAGCTTGAAGCTTTTTAAAATTAATAAAATTATTTTCATTTGGGTTGCGTTTAAATACACTATAGGCTTCCCTGCTTTTCAAAACTGCTGTGGCACATTTATCATTCCACCAAGGGACTGACATATGTTTTAGTGTTTTTGCTCTATTACTATTAAAAATATATCTACTTTTTTTGCATTGGGACATTAGAACAGCTTTTGAGATTATATCACAAAACTTATTATATGTAGTAAGGGGGTCATTAACATCTACATAAAAATCATGTAATAAGTTATTTATATTTGTAGTGTACGTCTCCCAATTGATCAACCTCAAATTAATATTATTAGTATTAGTAGCGTTTATTGTATGATATGAACTATTATCTAAAGTAATATCTATCATTGTAGGTAAATGATAGCTGCCTAAAGGATCGTCGTGAACTCTCCACTCGCAGGATAATGCTAAAGAAGAACTGACCATGGCCAAATCCAGGCCATTTGGTCTCCATTTGTTTGTGCCTACTGTTGTGACTTGGCCATCGTTTAACAATACTAAATCACTATTTTCAATACAATCCATAATATCTCTGCCACGTTGATCAATTGAATTGCATCCCCACACTGTGTGGTGTGCATTAAAATCGCCAGAAATAAGTGCTGGTTTAGGTAGCTTATCAATAAAGTTTTGAAATTTATTCTTTGTAAATCGAGGAATAACATATTTTGGACAATAAATACTTGCAATAGTTATGAATTGATTTTCTACTGTAATTCTAATTATAATATTTTGTAATGAATTATCGAAATGGTTAGAGATTCTTTCATAAGAGATACTATTGTGTATGACAATGGCAACGCCGTTATGTTTGTTACCACAATCGTTACGTTCTATGGTGTAATTTCTTATATCAAATTTTTGAGCTGGCTTTAGCCAGGTTTCACATATTATTGCGATATGTATTGAATGTGAATAAATAAATTGTGTAAAAATATGCTGGTTGCATAGTATGCTCTGTGCATTCCATTGAACTATTCTTAAACTGTTGAAGGCGATTTTTTATCAACTTTTTTACTAAATGTTTCAGTCAATACTTCTAAAACATTTTTAGTACATATGGCAGTATCTTTAACTTTGTTTAATGATATCAACTTTACTATACTTTCTACTAATAAACTTAATGATGCGTCATCTTTTGAGAGTAATGATATTAAATCTGTTTCTTTTTTATGTTTATAGTTTAGTGTAGGGAATTGTTTGTTATCGAATAAATCTGCAAAAGGAGCAGGCTGGTATTTTTGTTTGTTTTCTTCTATATACTTTTGTTTTACTGGACATTGAGTTGATATGGAAATGTGATTGCCTTTACAGTGAAGACACACTGCCATTTCCACAGGCACTTTCACTGCATATTGAGCATCTGATGCTGTTTTTACAAAATTTAGCAAGGTGACCATGCCTGATGCATTGAAAGCATTGTTTCACGGGCGGTATATATATTTGTAGGTTATGTCTCCATCCATTGAGTTCCACGTATTCGGGAAGAATCGAAGATGCGAAAGTAGTGGCTACGGTCTGAGTGGGTTGTAGGTCATAGTCGTTTGCAGTTTTTATTTTTTTAAGAAATCTGCGAACACATATAATTTTTTATGACTCTGAAGAATCGTAAATATCTTCTTGTTCGAAACCTCAATTGGCACGTTCCTTATTATGCCGGTGATTTCCGTGCTTTTGGCTGGTATTGATGCCTTGAAATTATTACTTCTTAAAATGGTTTGGTTATTTAAGAAAGCGTCTGCGAAACCAGCTTTTTCAAAATACACCCCGATTTTATATTTGTTGAGATATTGTAAATATTTGACACCTTTGTTAAATCTTTTTAAATTAGGCGTCATAGATAATAGGTCCCTTGTACCTATGGGCTTTTCCTTTTCTGTGGATTCAACGAATACCACGAATTCGATGCCCGCTGAGTCCTCAGGATAGCGCCTGTTATAGTCCGTGACAAAATAAGTTTTATACTTATCTTCTTCGTAATTATCCAAGTCCGAGTCAGAAAAATCTGCAGAGCCGGAGTCTGCATCGTCTTTTTTTCGTTTTTTATTTCCCCTCTTCGTCATTGTTCTTCATTTATTTTATACTTTTATGCTTATTACAGTAATATATACAACTTTTTCTCAAAATATTTCCTATTTATAATAATATTACGGGCGCGGCTTCTGGAATTGGAGCTGGTGTTGCATGGAAGATCTGCGCAGAAGGGGCAAGGGTATGGCCTAGTATCTACTTACTAACAAAAAAAATTAAAGACCTCTCAATTTTTGTGTTATGATTTTTTTCTTCATACATTTTAATATATCTAATATTTATTCACTTTTTTTTATTTAAAAAGAGCACTTAATGTTTTACATTTTTTATCGTAACAAATATAGATAAGAAAAAAAATGTAATTAAGAGTTTTATATTCCGTATAGTTCAATTATTCCGCATATTTATTTATATTGCCATCATATTTTTTCTTCGTATATTGTAAAATAAATAAAACTGTACAATTTTTCAGTATTTAGCAATACTGGATATCGCTACGGAGCAAGGGCTAAGATTAGAAAAGGAAATTAACGAGAAGCACCCAAATACAAAAGCGAAGTATTACAAGTGTGACGTCACAAACGATGAGGAATTAGGCAACATATTCAGAACAATTAAAAGGGAGATAGGACAAATAGATTTAGTTATAAATAGCGCTGGAATTTTTAATGATAAATTGTTTATTAAAAGCGTTGATATTAATGTAGTAAGTATAGACATCTTCGTATGAAAAAGTTAGGGGAAGTATGAACTAATGACTGGATAAAGCCAAAATATTTATAATAAAAATTACAAGCTCAATTAAAACATAAACGTTAGATTAGAGGGAAACTATTGGACCTATTGAGACATCTATGAAAACTGAACTGTAGTAAGCTTTGATCATTGTTTTTCGAAGGAATGCACTCTAGTTTTCAAAATGGTAACTTATTCCTTTGTTTTATAATATCTATATGTTATGATAAACGCCAAGATATGATTAATTTTTTTTAGCTCTCCGAGAAGAAATATAGCGTAATACAACTATTGAAATATTTTACAGAACGGCGTCATTAGCAGCTCGTTGAAGGCATTTGAGTTAATGCGCAAAGATCACGGAGGAAATGGTGGTGCAATAATCAATTTTTCATCAGCAGCTGGTTTACAAAATATAGCAGCAGTTCCTGTTTATTGTGCTACTAAAACTGCTGTATTGCAATTTAGTCTCTGTCTTGGTGTAAGTCATTTAAGAAAGCAATAACCAGATTGATTATTTCCGAACTAATATATTAAATTAATTATTAATTTTTTTATACATTATATTAATTATACATCGGTCGTTAGTTACTGTATGCCTGTATAATATAATTCATTAAAAGACCCATCAATTATTTATATCTATATTTTCTATTTTAATTTTATTGATTAGCTTTATTTTTACAGAAAGATTTGAATTACACACGTTCAGGCATTCGAGTTATAACATTGTGTTTCGGAGCAACGGACACCGCTATATTACACGGGGAAAACATAGCAGCTTTCGATGAAAGTAATTTCCAAGAGTTAATACATTTAATTGAAAACTGCAAAATACAGAAGTAAGTTTTATAACTGCGACTGAACATGCTCGCTTTATGGTTATCAAGATGAGGTTTGTCTTTATTATTTCAGAGTGGAATCAGCAGCAAATTGTGTACTACATGCTTTTAAAAACGGGGAAACTGCCAGCACGTGGATATCAATGAACGATAACCCTCCTCTTGAGATAACGGCCCGAGTACAAAAGGCTTTCCAAATGTTAGGCGAAGGCGCACAGATAAAGAGTGATGCTTAAGTCACAGCTACAAAATCACTACGTAATGATTAAGTGTATTAATTAATTGTTCTTGACAATTAATATTATCTTATCTGTATACGTATAAAAAGTATTATCTGATCTTTAACTAAAAATAAAAAAGTATGCTTCGAAAAAAATTTTTTTTTCATTTTCCTAATGTACCTATTATGTCAAGCCAGAATGTGAATTTAAAAAAATGTATATTATGAAATATTATTGTTCACGCTATTTTATATATTATATATATTTTCCCACCTTAGTCTCGTCTTAGCCGTGACGCTCGCGTAGGTAATCTACAATTTCATATTTCTTCTATTTGCTATAAATATGGTTAGTAAAATAGATTTTAAAGTAACGTTAGTCATGGGCGTAAACTTGCCCCATTTAGTACTTAATCAAACCTAAAAAACTTAATTATCTAGGTACTAACTATAATACTTAATGTCCGTAAGAATGTCCACACTCGACAGTTGTCAGTCGACACAAAAAAAAAATTAACCAGAGTGAGACCGCAGGTATAGTTTGCTAGTTACATATTATTTTAGACTGCTGCCCTACTCTGAGCCCATGACTGGCTACGCCCATGACGTTAGTAATTAAACATGTAATGTCAAAAAAAAATTCAATCTCAACACTACATGTTAAATCATTTCTTTACAAGGCTGCTATAATAAATGTTTTCTTAATTTTACATACATTATATCTTACTAAATATTAGAAATATATTATGTATAAAATACGTTTTTTATAACTCGATATGTGTAATATTATTTACGTAATTAAAAGAAAATGTGGTAGATGAAAATCGAAGTAGATTCTTGTTGAAGAACGCTGGCGTGTGAAGCTGAAATATCAATAAATACCTACATTCATTGTATTGTAAGAATTTATAGCTAAAAGTAGAACTTGATTACGATACATAAATCAAAATTATGTTTTTCTAGTATGTAGGTTTTACACGCGAACGGGTTATATATTTTAATAGTTATTTTGAGAAAAAATATATTTACACTATAAAATCATAGAAAAAAAAAGTTTAATGAATAGTAGGCAACAAACAAAATAAATATTAAAAAAACACGCCTGTTAAATTCGTTCGTCAATTAATTGTTGGTAGTCTGGTTATCTTTTCTTAAGTATATGTAATAATTTCTTTAAGTGCAATAAATTTTTATTATTATTATTATTGTTAACCAGATAACGATAAACTCGTTAACATGTCGGAGAATACATGACATTTATTATCAATTTAAAAAATTACATAAAGCAGCGCTTCATTCTGCTATTTTATAATCACAAGCAAGATGGGTTACACAATACAAGGCAAAGTTGTTGTGATAACAGGTGCAGCTAGCGGCATTGGAGCACTCACTGTTAAGTCGTTTTCTGAAGAAGGTGCTAAGGTAATTTTATTATACATATCATTTAATTTCAAGAAATCTATTGTTTCATTTGAAACATATAACTATATCAGCCATATTCAAAGTGTACTCTATATACTATGCCGAACCTGATATAAGACTCTTCGATCTTCGATCAAACCTAATATCAACCGATTGATAAAAAATAAACAGTTTCATACATCCCATTAGATTTCTTATATTATACTATTATAGTATACACTTACATTGTAACATAATTACCAATTATTAAACTTTAATAATAATACGTAACTTTTGCTTTTATTTTGGGGTTCCATCTCAAAAAAAAATATTTGAGAACCGCTGAACTATATAAAAGAAAAAATCGATGCTTAAAATGAGACATTAATTAACGAACTAATATTATTAATTCATTTTATTTAGTTTCTTAGTTATAATTATTAATAAATAGAAACAGAGAAGTGTCGTGTAAATTTAAAGGGCATACATTCGTTTCCTAAAGCCAGTAAGTATATCGGAGGCGATTGTCGCATGCAGACGTTAAGGACTGCGCTCTAGCTTAATTTTTTCTTTTTAAATGTCATTAACATCGATGGAGTGTTGACATAAGGTTATAATAAAAAAAGACTAAAAAAAATATATACAAATCTTTAAAACGTGTAATACTTCAATCTACATTAACTCAATGAATTATAATGTATTAACCGTTATCATGATTTCTGTC
>JAPWLS010000202.1:0-15863 GCA_028551675.1 Tineola bisselliella
ACGGCTGCCACATTTATTGGTAAATAATTTTCACTGCATAAAATGGAATAAAATGCATTTAAATAACGATCAGGTGATCACAGATCAGACCACGCTCAAATTTCTGAATAGGGCCTCAATGCAGGTTGCATTAGGAGTTAATACTCACGTCTCAGCCCTCTCTCTGTCAGTCTCCGCATCATTTTTCAGCTGACCTACTTCCTCCAGCAGCAGCTTGGAGACACGCTCATGCCTCTCCAGTTCACTCCTCAACGTCGCCAACTCACTCTCATGCCGAACACGAAGCTCTCTTTCGTTCTCTAATTCCTGAAACAAATGAATTCAGTCATTTCAGGCCTAGAAGTGATAGGCCTGAAATTACTGAATACATTTGTTTCAGTACTTGAGTACAATCAACTCTTATTATACATGGATGCTTGAGTGTAACAGTCACCTCCACAAACATACTTCTTCTCTTACTATACTAGGCTTTGAAGTTGACCCTGAAATACCCTAGGTCACTTTTCAGGTTGGCAGGTACATCATACTAGCTACTTCTCTGCACACTCACCAGCATCGGACGCGTCAGTGATATCAATATCTATCGTGTTTGGTATCGCCTGCAATAAGGCTGTGCTGCGTCTTTTCAGCTGCTTGTTCTGCTTATACCATTCTCCGGCCTGCTGGAGCACCCTGGAGTACACACGTGACATTATTATAATATGGAATACGTGACCCCGTTATGTGTCGTTTCATGTAAATAATTCAAATGTTTTGTGAGCAAAAGTAATTTGCCCCGCATTACGCGAAAGAGTGCGTATAAACATAATGTAGTCATCAACTTCTCTAAAGTCGCGGGAATTTCAGTTTTTTCCGGCACGTATCCCTCGCGTAAAGTGGGGCATTACTGTATTATAAATGGAATATGTACCAATGACATAAAATGTTATAAAATGGTAATCAAATGAATCATGTAAATAATTAGAAAGGCTTTGTGAGCAAAAATATCTATTTAAAGCAACGGTCGGCAACACGCAACACTTCCTTTCGGCCCGTGAATGTTTTGTAAATAAGTTATAATTGGGCGGTTATTTCTCTAGTAATAAAGCCCAAACATAATGTAAGTAATACATTAATATCACGAGTGCGGCCATCTTGCGGCCTTTACCTGCCATAAGGTTGCCGACCGCCGATTTACAGTATATATACCAGGGGTGGCCAAGCTTGTTGACAGTCGAGCCATTTTTAAAAATTTAAAATTATTCACGAGTTAGGTATTAAAAAACGTTGCACATAGTCTTTCATATTAGTTGTCAGTAATTTAAAATACATTTTGAAACACATATGGACCGATATATATATTATTATTTTTATGCTATTTAGACTTGACATTTTATTATTAATATTATTCTAAGTTGTTGGTATTCTGCAAACACTCGTTCGGAGACATTTCTCAACCGATTAAGCTCCTGCTCTCTTGTCGCCAATTCATTGTACAAATGATCACGCTCGTCGATCAAACAATTATGTCTTCTTTGCAAATCATCGTAGTCACGTTTCACTGGAATTTAAAACAAATGCATAATAAATTATCATTATGTGCCAATAATCCTAAGATAGCTTATCAAAACACAACACCCACTGACTATATTAGCACTAATATCATAAACAATAAAACGGTCAGCCAACTAATCTATTTTATCGCATAATTAAATAACAATTAAGTAAAATAAATTAATGTGATAATGTGAGGTTGGGCAAGATATAATAAGATATATGTAGCAAATATTACTCACGCTTACGTTATCAACGCGTTGACTAACTGTTTTGTTTAATTTTTAAAACACGACATTAAATAAACTTAACATTGCTAAAAATGACAAAGATTAAGGTTATACCATATAAACAAAGATTCGCGCTTTTGTCACTATTTGACAGTTCAAAACACACACAATGACAATTCTCGAAAAAGTAGACTTGAAAGGATTTAATTTTTCAGACAATCAATACTAAAGAAGTTTCGTAATAAATACAATTAAAAATTATAATCACACAAAGACGTCATTCATATGTGAATCAGAAAATACAATAAAGACAAAGAAATATTGGTTCGAGTAAAGTTTGATGTTATTTACATGCGAGGAAAGTTTTAAGTAGAAATTAATGCACAAGCAACAGGTTATCATAACATCTGTCATAATAAAATTCATGAATACGACTTTGGACCGTGTCTGCTTTCGTGTACGCCCTAAATCAAAAAAAGGATAGCACATGCGCAATAGATTCAAGGAAAACAATGTAAATAATAAGGACTTTCACTTGAAACCTAATTAATGTAAGTATTACTGACCTTTTTCTGCTTTGAGAAGACAGGACTTATGTTTCCTTTCAGCGTCTTCATATCTATTCTTCCATTTTTCGACGTATATCCCTAGATTGGGGCTAGAGTCCTTGCCGGCCGCGGGAGGCGTCATCCTCACGGCTCGCAGCTGCGGGATCCTCGTGCCGACAGGACAGAGTGAGACGGCGCTCCGAGTCGCGCTGGACTCATTATTCTGGTTCGACGCGATCGCAAATACATTATCGCCGTTTCTTTTAATCATTTTGTATTCAGTTTTTTTATTGTACACGCGCGTCATACGACAACATAGTCCCTTTCGGTCATGCTTCGACGAATTCACGTGGCAAACTCAACAGGCTGGCGCTTTGTTACGAAGTGTTCAAGTGTTTATTTTACTCACATCTCTTTGTTCTCACGTTATGTTTGAACAAATAAATATCTCACTGTAATATAAAAACGTTTCACTACTAAATTTTGATTTACGTCTGGTGTTTGGGATCGCACACAGCTACCAAGGGCGAGTATGTGAACGCAACTAACAGTAGAATGAATTTATGAATCATTTGTTAACCATCTGCTAAGTCGAGTGTGCTTGTTTATATCTGACGTTGTTTGTTATCAAGTAATATAATTTGAAGTCGATCATTTTCATAAGAATTCGTAGATAAATAACTCATTAGACGTTTCCTTCCCTTTTGTTATCGTATTTTTCCTATAAATTGCTATTAGTAACATTATGTGTCATTAAAGTGATATTGGCTGCTTCTGTAGATAGTGGTAGATTGTTTATGTTGTATGTTTGGTATTACTTAGGACAGCCATTCTCAAAGTGTTCCGCGGAACCCTAGGGCTAAAATACTGCAAAAAATACCTACCAAAGGGAGATCATAAGGTTACATCTAAATATTACATTGCAATATAAATACATATAAATCAGTTTTTTATAATTATATTAAGGCTTTTTCCTTCGCCAAAAAAGTTTGAGAACCGCTGACTTAGGACATTTTAGCGTTCAATTTTGGTAGTTATATAAAACACTAGAAAAACAATCAATCAGACTCGACAACTATGCAAGCGTGAACATTACTACCAACCATGGTCGACGGAAATTCTATATTTAAACTGAATTCTACGAAAAGTTAAAGATGGCGTATCTCCCTCTTTCTTTAGTGTACGATTTTAACTTTTTTCTTCTGTAATATAACACCTATTGGGAGTGATAATAAACAGATCTAGGTATAACGTATTTTTTATAACGCCTAGCACGTCTCATAGCATGACGAACACTTCTTATAATATGTGTTTGACGCAAGTTTCAACTGCTTTAATTGTCGCCAAAGTTTGTTATTGGTGACACTCAAGTTAGAGTAATTTATTGAAAAGTCAAGTTTAAACATGTAGAACTTTTCAAAGTGTTGAAAATTAACTTTTTAATTGGAATTTAAGTAATTACAGTACAACCTTGATATAACGATACTGAAGGGAATCAAAAAATAATTCGTTATATCAAGTAATTTGTTACAATGAGGTTCGTTATACAGAGGTTAGGTTGGTCAACAATTCGTTTTACAAGGTTTAAAAAATTATTAATCTCAGCTTTACGTAGGTACCAATCTGCTTTCCCTGTTATAGCGAACGATTTCGTTAAATCGAGGTAAATAATACTTCCTTTTTATATTTTGCAAAGATTGAAAAATGTATTCGTAATGTAAAGGTATATTTTGCATTAGCTCTTACGGGCGCTACTAGGGGATTTCGAAAAATTCGTTAATTCGAGGAAATCGTTATATTGAGGTTACTCTGTAATTCGTTACACTTTAATTTTTGATTTATATTTGTATTTTTATATTAATTCCTTAATTAATATGTCAGCTGTATGACTGCGCTTAATCCAGAGAATTAGATGTGTCGTTTTTATCAGGCATATGTCTACCAAATTGAAAGCACCAAAACATATTGGTCAAGTTTCTATATACATATATAATGTAGCAATTGTTTGTAAAGATTGTGGTGAGGATAGCCTTAAAGAAGCCTTTCCTTATAAGATAAAGAGGCCAAGAGTCTCTCATTGAAGGCTCGCAACTGGTTAGTATTGTGAAAATAACTTTCAAATGTCCAATTGAAATTAAAACTAAAATAAACCCGATAATAATTGTTTAATGTTGGAACATTTTTTTTTTAAATTATAATTATTATTTTTAAAAGACTTCTGACCAAACATTTTATCTTAAAGCAAAATAAATCTTAATTCTACTGTTTATTTAATTTACTTATAACTTTTCTTCATAAATATGGTATTTATGTATATATTATTATTTATTATTTTATACAATGTATGTATTGTGTATATTTAGTTATTATTTTCTTTACAATGCACCAAATATCAACGCTCACACCGCGCCTATGTGAAATTATTATTATTTTTTCAATAAAGAATTTATTTATTTCTTATGTTTTACATGTATACAGTCTGGCAGCCACATCGCCTCCAATTCGCTACTAAAGTAACCCTCGCTTTCAGTTGAATATAAAACCGTGAAGTAATGTTAAATACAAGAAAAAAAAGCAAAGATATCCAAAATTAAATTTAAAATAATTTAAGCCGCTTACGAATCAACATCATAAATCGCGCGTGTCAAGGAAGTAGTAAGAATGCAAATTTTCGGTGCAATGGCCTCCAGTTTTGCGTTTAAAAAATATATATATCTGTCATTATTTTCGAGGGAAAATCTGTAGCCACACTTTAATAATTTTTATCTGATTTTTTAAGTGGCTTTTTTTTTAATTAAAAATTTACGTGTGAATTAAAATTTTATAATTTCTTATTGAATACTCGACATTGGCAGAATTGTCTTTAATAGATATCTGAAGTCATTAATAAAAGAAGAAGAAGATTATTCTCGAGTTGCTTTTTGATATGAGTGTTTACGTGTGTATTAGAATTTCGTAATTTCTTATTGGACTGCTGTCTGAATACTCGACATTGGCAGAATTGTCTTTAATAGATATCTGAAGTCATTAATAAAAGAAGAAGAACATTATTTTTCTTATACGGAGATCTAGAAGAATCTTTTTGACATGTGGGTTTACGTGTATATGTATAAGAATTTTGTAATTTCTTATTAGATTACTTGAATTTTGGCATTTATTATTCATTAGATATCTGAGGCTATTAATAAAAAAGAATGAAATTAGTTAAAATTATTTTGCTTACAATTCCCGCTACAACACTCAGTAATTTGTCGTTTAAGCGAAGCCGAAGCGACCGCACGTATCCTGATGATGCCACGTGAAGTGGCGAAACGCGTCGAGACAAATTATTGAATGTTGTAGCGGGAATTGTAAGCAAAATAATTTTAACTAATTTCATTTAATATGGATTTCCGCAAAGTAACGCCTGAAACAACTAATTATAATAAAAAAGAAGGTTACTTTCTTTAAGTGTTTCCGTTTCTTTCTTTAATTATTATTATTGGTGTGCTTAAAGTAGTGATGGGCATAAAAAAAGGAGTCGAATGACGCACTCAACTTCGAGAGAACTTTCCAGAAACTCCTATTAAGTTTCCCACCAAAGTTTAACAAGCACGAAGTATCTTTCTTACAGAGTATAATAATAATAACTTTATATTGCACAAATTGAAAGAAAATAAAAAACAAAAGGCAACCAACCTGAGGGTAGTAGATCAGGAAGTAAATAGTAGGGTGCAAAAAACAAAATAAAATAATATATACAAATTAATAATAAAGATATAAATAATCCTAAATATATATACATATACATAAATACACGTATACATATACTACTAAAATAAGAATAAATATATAATTAAACATAAATAAGTAAAATAAAAAAGTAACAATAATAAGCAGAGGCGGCTCCTCCTAAAGAGCACTCCCACGAAAATTACAGAAGTCATCTATATTTCTTCATAATACATACTATCCTTACATTACATTCATTCTATTCTACTATGCCTATACAATAGTATATTATATTACCTATATCTACGCCGCTGTAATATAAGTTCTGTAATTTTCGTGGGAGTGCACTGCACCAGCGCTCTTTAGGACGAGCCGCCTCTGATCATAACATAGACAGTTTACAGTGAGAGATAGTGGTCATGCAGTGACTTCTTAAAGACTGCGAGTATAGTAATTAAATAAAAATTTAATTCCTCAGTTTGGAATATTGGGCTACATACCACGTTAGCATGAAGCGTGGGTGGTTTTCATTATTACATTTGCGATCACGCGGATTGTGCGTGGGATGTTCTGGAACAAAACAGTCGACGTAATGTAACAAGGGAAAGGTTAAAGGTGGTGATTTATATTGAAAACTAGGAGGACAATTAAGACGTAAACTTTATTAAATGTTTATTAATTTCATACTAATAATAATGAACTGTAAAACAATTATTTTATTGAATAATAATTATTTATTAAATAAAATTAAGAAGCATGTTAATATTTTGAACAGGGTACAAACAATTGAAACAATTAAAACACGCACTGCTGAGTGCTGACGGAAAACCAACTTAACACAAACAACCAAGATGACCGACCCCTATTACCCTAACGGAAAACTAGTGTTGCCATTTTAAAATTTGTAGCGTTAAGCCGAGTCTCCTGCGCGTGTTTCTCCGAAACATTACACAAATACATTGAAACATTGGGGCGTGGCCGTCCACAATGTTTTTGCTTTCCGTCGACCACGGAAAACAAAAACATTGTGTACGAATACAAAAATGTGTATGGCCACGCCCCAATGTTTCAATGTTTTTGTGTAATGTTTCGGAGAAACACGCGCAGGAGACGCGGCTTTACAGAACTTATTTTATTGTTACATTGGACTCCGACCTGTAAGGTACCTAAAAAAACTTAATTACTGTACTAACTACAATACTTAATATCCGTAAGAAAGTTCACACTCGTCAGTCAGTCGACAAAAAAAAAAAACATTAACCGGGGTTTAGTTTCCTAGTTACATATTATTTTAGACTGCTGCTACGCCCATTGTTACAATTATAAAGAAATGCTTTGGTTTAAAATTTCTAGTAAATGAGTAAACTTCGCTATGCTTGCTAGAAGAGACGAATGTGTTCCTCTCCATCCAGGTTTATGGCGCACTCATTACACTACGAGGTTTATTTATTTATTTATTTAAAATTGTATTTTTATTTTCATTATTGTGTAAACATCCAAATTATGTATTTTTGTAATTTTATTAGAAGTGTAGTACAGTAATGCCCCGCTTTACGCGAGGGATACGTTCCGGAAAAAACTGAAATTCCCGCGACCATAGAGAAGTTGATGACTACATTATGTTTATACGCACTCTTTCGCGTAATGCGGGGCAATTGAGCGCGAAATTTGAGCTTCGCGTTATAGTGAAACCGCGCATAACAGGGTCGCGTAAAGCGGGGTATTACTGTATCTATAAACACCTCGAGCATGCCGTCCTATCCTATAATTAAAATTTCATTTAGTTTGTATAATAGTACTCCTTTTTATAATAGAACGACTAAAAGTTACCGAATGCGATCAGATAATCGATTAATGAGATATACCGCACGCTGTCTTCATTTTAATTTTATGAATGTTACTATCTTAACATTTTTTAAATATCTTAAGCCGCGCCTCCTGCTCCTGTTTCTTCGAAACATTAGACAAAAACATTGAAACATTGGGGCGTGGCCATACACATTTTTGTATTCATCCACAATGTTTTTTGTTTTCCGTGGTCGACGGAAAGCAAAAACATTGTGTACGGCCACGCCCCAATGTTTCAATGTTTTTGTGTAATGTTTCGAAGAAACAGGAGTAGGAGACTCGGTTTTAGCATTTCGATTTTTGGTATAGTTTGTCGCAGATTGCATGCTACGTATGCCTGAATGCATCTCCCGTTAGAATTTCTATAGTCACATTAACATGATATGACTAATTGAGCTTTGATAGCGAAGGCAATGAATCAACTTGACCTCAAATCGCGCAATGCCGTTGTAGAATGTGCACCTACCAGCGTTGCCAGACACCAAAATTAAATGTCTGTAATGATAAAATATCATATTAAATTATATTTCTATGGCTATTTTTGTTGTCTAAAACTCAAATAAAAAGATAAATATTTTAAAACTTTTGATTATATACATATTTTTTCTACTATGTCCCGCTACTTTCGACGCTTTTTAACACGCTTATATTAAGCCACGTCTCCTGCTCCTATGTCTTCCAAACATTAGACAAAAACATCGAAACATTGGGGCGTGGCCGTACACATTTTTGTATTCATACACAATGTTTTTTGTTTTCCGTGGTCGACGGAAAGCAAAAACATTGTGTAGGCCACGCCCCAATGTTCGATGTTTTTGTCTAATGTTTGGAAGACATAGGAGCAGGAGACGCGGCTTTAGCTTGGGTTGTATATATGTATGTATGTATGTAACGGAATCTTTGAGCATAATTTTCACCAATTTCCAGAAGTCTGATTAATTTGAAACTTTGCATACGTATTAAGGATCGATGACAATGCAATAATTTAATAACAGTTTCCCATTATCCTTATTAGGACCGCCAGGATTTATAAATTCTTTTATAGATCCTGTGTGGTGGAGTAAAAGAGATAAAGCTAGCGCGCGTGTATTTTTAAATTTTGGAAACTATTTAATTTCACTCAAGAAGTTTCAAAATCACGACTTGGCTAAAAAAGTAATAATCTGGTAACGCTGACACCTACAAGCGTAGATATATAGATAAATTGCGTTGTTTATGTTAATTTTTAAATTTCCATTCCATTTTAAATCCATTCTCAAAGTGCGTTACGCAGAACCCTAGGGCTAAAATACTGCAAAAAATACCTACCAAAGGGAGATCATAAGGTTACATCTAAATATTACGTAATATTACATTGCAATATGATTATAAATACATATTAATCAGTTTTTATAATTATATTAAGGCTCTTTCCTTCGCCAAAAAGTTTGAGAACCGCTGACATAGACTATTTCAATCTACTTGCCTTATTTAACTATCCATAAATTTGTTATGTTAGTGGTCCCATCTATACGTGGTAACAAAAACTAATTCTTAATTTGTAACGCCATCTATGAGCGTAATAAAACAATAAAGTTTTACCAATTCGACAATAGATGGCAGCACATGTTTTTACATTTGATTGATTTCGCATTTCGTTCGCCCTTTGTTTATTTTTCCCTCCATTTCTATTAGGGTAAAGGTTTTTTTATGTAGACAGTTGTATTTGTAGAAAGGCTAATACTACCGATAATTTATATGGTTTCTTATCGCGTTTATTGTGATATTGGTCAGAAGTAATAAAATAAACGCGATATACGAAAGTTATATGTCATATATACTATACTTTCCAATGTATTTAAAAAATCCTTATACATGTCTCAAGTTCATTGTATAATAATAAAAAATAAAATAGTTTATTAGTAAAGAATTTTGGTACATGAAACAGCAAGGGCCCCTGTACTAGGTTCGAAAACCTGTGCTACTGGCTACCCCAGTTACCGAACTAGAAGTATGATAGAAAGATAATAGATTATATAACATAATACCATAATATATACAATTATCAGAATAAATACACTTATCAGAACACATCCAAAATCTAATACGAATCAAATTAGTTCCCAAAATTTCCTATAAGCATTTAAAACATAATAGATACATTCTAAAATCAAAACGAATGCTTAAAATCACCGCCAGCTAACATATCTCCTAGAAACACCCTTTCCATTCTCCCCCACGGTGTTCTAAAGTGACCTGTCAATTTGACAGCTATGGGGAGATATCGCGAATCCGCTTTGGATGAACTTATCTCGTTTAGTGATTTCGTCACGGTCGATAATATACCCCTAGAGACTGGGGCATCAGAGGGATACATCTCTTGTGAATAAAACAATTGTACATAATAACAATTATCTTTCCCTTGTGAATGAAGACAATGTTTTTTTTTGATATATGACTATTAACCGAACCGGAAGTTTGATTTGAGGCCTAAATTGCAATTTTAAAGTTGACACACATCTCAGGATATTCTCTTTTTAAAATGTTTTTTTTTTTAGTTCAACCCGTCACCGATAGGTTTGCAGTTGTTTAAAAAAAGTATATTTTTTTACATTTACACAATTTTGTGCATCTATTACAATAACACGAACAGTGTTGATGCATTTTAAAACGAGTTGCATTAACTCTTTCAGCCACAGTTTTATTATGATTACAGATGATTAAAGAAAACAAATGGATATTTGATTTGAATGTTGTTTAATTATTAATTAAAAAATGTTTTACAATCATGTTCATAAAGGTTTTCAAGAAATACGGTGGTCAGTATACTAACCATTGTATTATTTACGTTATTACAAAAAAAAATAAGAGATTACGTTGATTTTTTATTTATAGTTATTATTATTATTTTTATCTCAATTAAGTGAATTTTTTGTAATTCTTTTTGAGCAAATAAATGTCTTAAATCTGAAATCAACGAAACCAATACAGTAATGCCCCGCTTTACGCGAGGGATACATATCCGGAAAAAATCGCGTTAACTGAAATTCCCGCGACCATAGAGAAGTTAATGACTACATTATGTTTATACGCACTCTTTCGCGTAATTTAATAATAAATTTGAATATCGCGTTAACGTGCGACTGTTAGATAAATTCAATTATTTATAAAACCAATGCAGTGTTGTTTTTTCAACGTAGAAATTCGATTATTCAAAAATAAAGGTAAGAGTTATTATTATGTTATGATTTCAGTGTTTCTCTGTTATTTAGTACAGTAATACCCCGCTTTACGCGACCCCGTTATGTGCGGTTTCACTATAACGCGAAATTCAAATTTATTATTAAATTACGCAAAAGAGTGCGTTGAAACATAATGTAGTCATAACTTCTCTATGGTCGCGGGAATTTCAGTTAACGCGATTTTTTCCGGAACGTATCCCTCGCGTAAAGCGGGGCATTACTGTATAAGAACTCGGAAATTCATGAAGAATAAAAAATCAGGTAGTAATAATTTTATTTTTGTTAAACAATTTAAGTCATACCTCATCTTTAGGCCGTTGCGTCTATTGAACTTACACAAAGAAATTTTCATTTTCATATATTATTTTACATACTATCACCTTTATTGACTTTACATTGTAAAAAAAAACGCATGAAACTTATAACCGGTTACCGAATACATACTAACATTTGAAATGATACGTAAATGTCTGAAGAAAACCTACCTCACGTCTGTATGTAGGTAGGTAGGTATATCATGTGTGCGAGTGAGATATACGACATCATCTGTCTCCCTCTATTTTTACTACGGAACGTAACGTAGTGCCTATGTTACTGGGAGGTATTTTAGGATACTCAGGGAGGTAGCGTACTTAATCATTTGTTTTTGTTTTATTGATAAAAACGTTACATATGTAGAATAATATAGTAGATATTGAATTTGTTAGTTTTAAAGTTAGTGTGTGAACAAAGACATTTCTTTCTATTTTTTATAACTGTAAAAATGTAACTGAACTAGCGATGCGCCGAGTATGGGTTTAACTGAATGCGAATATTCGGTCCAAATATCATAATTTGCTACTCTTAAATTTTAAATATAAGTTATTTTAAAAGGAAATTAATCTAAAACATTTTCATCTTAACTGTGATCGATTTGATTTCTTCAAATGAAATGAAAGGCCAACTTCACACACACGCCTTTTTATATATTTATAAATCTTAAAATAATACTGAACCAACAAAGACAGGAAATAATTAATGTAATTAATTGTTCCAGACGTTACTTTGCGGGAATCCATATTAAAGGAAATTATTTAAAATTATTTTGCTTATAATTCCCGCTACATTAGGCCGATGAAGGAAAATAACCTCCACCAACATTCAATAAATTGTCTCGACGCGATTTTTTTACAGAGTACGTTTAAAATTATAAATATATAAAAAACAAATGGTTAAAATCCTTAATAGGAACATTTTTGTAGACTCCCGACTCGCTGTCTAAACCCCCCCTTGCTAACCAACCCCAAAAAGCGGAGGTCCCAGTTGATCACGGGCCGTCGGGCCGCGTGTGCGTGTACCAAAACCATTCGCTACACAAAATCAGTGATTCATGTAATTAAAATGCACAGAAAAATACTAATTTAAAACATAAAATTCACGTGACAAAAATTGGGTTTTTGGCTGAAAGTTTCAATTTATCGTGATGCGTGCTTCCTTTTTAATTTCATTGATTTTTTTTACTCTTTCACGTTAGATTTGGGTGTTCCGCTATTGATTATTTTCCTGTGTAAAGTTTTTTCAGTCGTTGAATATAGTTACTAAGTTTTTATTGAAAGTGCTTTTTCGTGTTAACTTTCGTGCCTGAATTAATCTAACAAACATTTATAATTTTATTCGTTATTGTTCTTATTTATTTTTAGGCATTATTATAAAAGTTTTAATATACAGTGTACACTCTATATAACAACACTGAAGAGACCGTGCTTTATGGCGTTATAGAGAGTTGTCGTTAAATCGAGTGACGTTACATGGGGTTTAGACTGTAATTATTTAAATAGAATCGGATAGTGATCTCATAATCGTTTTTAATGAATCTATATTTAAACAGTAATTAAACTTCAAATTATATGATATTTTTATTCGTTAATTGAACCACGATATTATAAAAAAGAAAGCTTATGTTACTCAATATAGTGGAAGTAGGTTTATCTATACTAATATATAAAGAGAAAACATTTAATTGTTTGTTTGTATGTATTGAATAGGCTCCGAAACTACTGGACCGATTTGAAAAATTCTTTCACCATTAGAATCCTACATTATCCCTGATGAACTTAGGCTATAGAATATTTTCAAAAACTCGGATGAAAATTTCAATAATGTATAACTCAAAATGTGAAAAAAATACAAAAATAATCATTATATTGCGTAAGCTGCGGAAATTATTGACTATAGTGCAAAGTGATGTACCACAGTTTTATAGAGGACATCAACACCATATGTCTAACTATTACAGTTATGTCATAATAACTACTTTTTCATGTTAAAATTTAAACTTCATAATACTTTATATCTTCATTACTACGCGAACGAAGTCGCTGGCAACAGCTAGTGTAATATATTTTCCGTGTATTTTACTTAATTTGAGCTTTTCAAAAAGTTAATTAGGCTGCAGGGGTGGATCGTGAATTAGTCCCGGAACTAATGATACTACTCGGGGGTTAATTGTCATTTTGTCTATTGTTTTAATGGGTGCTGGTATCCACAGGGCATTGCACTGAAACCAAAGAGCGCCTGAAAATATGTGTGACTGAAACGGGAATTAATAAAGTTATTCTTTGTGCTTTTTTCTTTATTCAATTATTAAGTATGCTCTACTTGCTAACAATAGTAACGAATATATAACAACGCACTTCAATCGGTAATTGGTTTGTGAAAAAAATTCTCCCATATAATGTAAAATAGAAAGTTTGTAACACAGTTTATTTACCTGTTTATTAAAATTGACGTAACATTAACAATGACATATAAAGAAAAAAAAAGTTATGACTTTCTGAATGGTGTATAGCCACGGTGGGGCAAACCCCCCACCCTGGCTCTGCCTTATAAGGTACCTAATCAAACCTAAAAAACTAATTTATCTAGGTAGTAACTACAATACTTAATATCCGTAAGAAAGTTCACACTAGACAGTCGTCAGTCGACACAAAAAAAATTAACCGGGGTATAGCTTGCTAGTTACATATTATTTTAGACTGCTGCCCCACCCTGAGCCCATAGCTGGCTACGCCCATGTGTATAGCCTAACCCTGAATTAATTGCCCGGGAATCAAACCACCTATACTACAGAGGTCGTCTCCATTCTTCGCTGGTCGCATATGTATCTCTTTGTTATATTCGATACGTCATATTGATTAATAACTTGTAAAAGGTAATAAGTAACTTGATATGGCATTTTAGACTTTAGTGAAAGAAGTGTGACATAATCTAATTTCAAAACTGGTAAACATTTTTTGACGCCGATAGTACAAAGTTTCATGATGATCGGTTAAGTAGTTGTTGCGTGAAAACGTAACAAACAAACTCGCATTCACATTTATATTAGTAATAAGGGATTAGTGAATATATAAAACAAAAGTAATTAATTTTGGTAATTAACTAACAAAAGTTATGTACTACTTTTTACGTACTATTATATTGATTGTATCGCTCAATATGCCATTGATTTTATAAATAATTTTATTAATTATTTATTTTGATGAATACCATTACTTGTTTTGTAATAACAAACTAATTAATAAAAGGTATCATGAAAGGATACTTCCCTGTTTCAGTTGGGCTCCAAATAGCGATGTTTTCTCAAAGATAACACCGATTTGGACCGCTGACCTGTAAAATGAAAATTTAAGCCGCCACCGGATTACAAAGTGGGGGATTAATTAATTCTTTAATTAATGTTAACTGTTTAAAAAAAAAGGCTTTAAACTTTAATAAAAAGGGGCTATTTAAAAGACCTTTCACGCCCTGCATGCGTGAGAAGAGTGCTTGTGGATGTAGAGTAGAAAATTCACCGAGACAAACAAAAGCAAAAAGACACCACATGCATACTATAAAATACGTTCATTCTAAAGATACAGCAGAGATCTGACATTTGCAATAATAAACTTTAAGACTTCTATAAAATTCATTTAAACAGTACAGATCTTTAGAGAAGCTTGTGTGAAATAATATTGCTGATTAAAATGGATTAAAAGTATAATTATCACAATGCATTGTGGCAATAAAAAAAGATAAGAAGAAACAAGAAAGATGACACTGACAGACTAAACGTCAAAACCTCGACCGCCACAGATCTATATACTACTTAAATATTTATATTATTATAATTTTTCTTATTAATTGTAGCTATAATTTTGTCTTATCTTATAATCGAAATTTCCTTTAATTTACAATAGCAGTTAATTGTATCGCATAAATAATATTTTGTATTTTTTTTATATCTAAAAGTTTTATTAGAAACTGCAATTCTCTTTTGTTTCTCAAATGAACACGCGACGTTTTTAGTATAACACCTATGAGATTTCTTCAAAGCAGACATTTTCACGGATACATATTTGCATAAATTCTGTGTTCAAACACATAACTATTGTTTTCTATTCGGAACGGCCAGTGCTTTATGCGGCCAAAACTCCAAAATAAAAGTTTTTAGTTAGGGGTTTTTTGTCATCAAGTTGGCTAAAGGGATCCCCTAGGAGACGAAAAATGTTGAGAGTGAGGTATATTGCCTCGAATCTTCTCCATAATCTCAGTCTGAATGTGGCCGTTACGGTATGTATAGGAAAAATCAACTAATGAACGCTTCCATTGAACACGTGTAAAAGTTTTTACTGCATAGTAAATCTTACGCAAAAAAATGGATTCTACACTTGAAGGTAAGTACAATAAGTAAAAAAAATTCTGCATATAAAATACTAAATAGTAAATTGTTAGAACAAGATAAGTCAAGACTGTTT
>JAPWLS010001788.1:0-62358 GCA_028551675.1 Tineola bisselliella
TCGGGTGCAATGAAATCGCACACCCTTGTTTATTAGTTTTGTTCAAATTATTGATTAAAATTGGTATCTAGTAAACAAAGGTATGTTAAATAAAAATACACATTGTTAGCTTACTAATGTCATGAAAACAATAATTTATTTGGAAATTACACGCACAAATATCAAAATAACAAAAGTCCGCGAATTAATTTGCTTCAGGTAGGCACTACTTGCTCTCCCTTTCAGACAGGTATAAAAGGGTTCATTAAAGGAATTTCGTAATCATTTTTGCATTGAACTTTAATGTGATAACACATCTTGTGATTACATACGGAAAATTTGGAAAAACATGGACACTCAAGTTATAGCCTTGCTGGAGGCGGACACAACAAGTGAAGTGGCTCGACAGTTAAATTTAAGTCGATATTCAGTTCGACGCATATACCAGAAGTTTCGACAGACAGTGGGCTATTGTCGGCGACCAGGATCAGGTCGTTGTCGTACAACATCAGAACGTGATAAATACTTATACTAAGAAAATAAATACAGATATTATTTGTAATACGTGTAAGAAGTCGGGTTCGATTCCGGGTCTTCAAAATAAAGTGGCATCTGAAGTTAATTTAAAAAAAAAACACATTTTCGAAATGTCCGAACAAAATAAATGCCATAGTAAGTCCGATACTATATGTTAAATGTTATAAAAGAAAAGTAGAAAATAATTGAAGCCCTCAGAATACGGGATCCTAGAGGTCAGGGGAAGAGTGGAAAATAATAACAAAACAAAAACCAATCCTTCTCCATGACATGCGAAAGTAAAAGAATTCGAGAAACTCCTAAATGATAAGACTCTCAACAACTGATTTACATAATAATAAAAGAGAAAACTACTTGGAATTCAGCAAAGAGACCCAATAAACGTGCGTTTTTAGAACAAACTAAAATATAACATTTTATTACTCGAAACAATAAAATATTTTCCCTATTCTCTGATTATTTCTATTAACTAGAAAGCATCTCGTCGTAAAAATATACGGACAATATTTTTCCCTTTCTAATGAAACTCTACTTTTTCTTGCTGCGTATTGGGTTTTGAACGAATCGTTTTATACGAATTTCTAGGTTAAATTTGGATCTCTTTTTATATCTTTCGATGGAATCAAATTATAATTAATATTAAAATTTTATAAGTATTGCTGTTTTATTTTGAAGTCACGTTCCTGTAAGCTAAAAATTGTTTTTCTAACTCAACGTTGTCAAATTAGATTGTATTGGACAATATCATTTCCCCATAGAGCTAAGAAATTATAACAAAAAAAGGAAAGAAATTCGGAGTAATTACAAAGAGGCGTCATTTTCCTGTACTTTTTTAAAACAAATAATTATAGCAATTTGCAAAAGTTAAAACTGTTACTACCGCAGAAGCTATTTTCATTTAAAACAACCTCAGGGGATGAATCCGGAAGAGCTCATAAAAAAAATACAAACAAGAGATATCCATTGAATACCGCTTAAGCCGCCTACTAATGAGATGTCAAATTTTGCGGTTGAAATTGAATTAAAATCTTTTTGTCAATAATTTTCTTCCTTTTTCTCGAAAATTTTCCTTTGTCTTTATTCCTAATTGATAATTATGGATTTTACGAACATTCTTATATCGTTACATTACATTTTATATATTTACGTGAATACAAAAACATATTCTTTATGTTTATTCTACAATTATAATAAGCTTCGCATATATCTTAAAATAATAAATAGGTCCTCGTTATGTACAAACCAATATAATCTTTTTGACGTTGCTAACCTAGTGCTAGTGCTAATGTGTAGGTTTCAAATTTTAGGAGAGAGAGTTAGGTTAGGTTGTAATCATAAATGAATATAAACGATTAGTATTATACAATGTGGATGAAGGATAAAAACATCACAAACATATTTAAAAACTCTTTAAAAAACTACTAGCACGAACTTATGCATCTACTTTTATATTCTCTCCTACATACTACTATCATCTCGACCGCATTCATTACTATCTCATACATACATGACCCAATGTCTTTCTTAGCACATGACCAATTAATCAAAAAAAGGCCTACGCTTCCCTTCTCATCCATCTTTTTCATATTGAAATAATAAAACAATTGAAAAACTTACCGAATAAAATCAAAACAACGCTGGCGATGAATACAAGTAATGGCTTCATGTTGTCTCAAATTTTCTTTTTTCTCACCAACCACTTAATATTAAAATTCATTATGCTTTAAATTTTCATCAACGTTCATTTTCACTTTAATAAAAATTCAAATTGGTTCTTTATACAATAACTATTCCAAAATGTCTGTTTTTACATTGCAATTTGATAGTACGTTTTCATCCAATTCGGATGCCATTACGCATATTTTAGTTTAATCGCAGACACGAAAGCTCATTTCCTGTGCGGAGTCGAACACACGTACATCGTTTCCTGAAACAGAAAGAGAAATTCGATCAAACGCTTACGTAATTTCACTTCGGATATACAAATTGAAATCGATGAATATCCCACTGAATATGCTAACACGTGGGTAATACCTACTACCATAATTATACAATGAAGACTAGCATATATATAGTGTAGTGTAGCTAAGAGTTTTAAGGTAGATGGATATCAAAACATACACTGCTTGTTGACAGCTCGTAGCACAAATGTATCTAGGCAGCAGCCGTCCCCTCTATGCCGACTTGGGAAAACGAATGTGCATCGCTCAAGTTGATAGAACCTTATACCCGGTAACTTCCAGCTGATGAATATATATTAGTATAAAAATTATATAATATCTATTGACCTCGATCAAAAGATAGAAGCTCATGATGGAATGTAGGTATGTGATAACTTTTATTTATTTCAGTAAAAGAGGAAAGTTTTATAGGTCGCCAATCAGTCAGTTCGGTGAGCCGTCTACTCATTCAGACTGATTCGATCGAGATACAATGTAATCTATTCTAGAAAGAAATTATTTTATTTATATATTCTTAGGGTAGTTACATACACTTTTTTTAAATATAGTATTACGAAAATATTACATTATTATGAATTTAGTTCAAACAATTGATTCCTTCTCTACACGTGTTTTTTCCATATTTAAAAATTTAACTTAAATTCAATACTAATGTAGTCAAGTTGATGTGTACAATCAAATAAAACCATTCATGAATTAATAATAAGAATCTTAATTATTAAAATATCCAAAAGAACAATTCTTCTAGAAAATGTTCATAAAACGTGAAAATTGAAGAAAAAATTCCTTTACCAAAACAGAAGTGTGACTCGTCGCAATTGTTACGAATTTGTAAAGGTACTCCCCAAAATCTTATTTAAAACATTAAAAGCGTTGGCTGTGAGTCGCGAGCAACTCGTTATAAACTTAGGACTTCAAGAAATTGAGTCCACTCGGATGACGTGACTTTTTTATTAATTCCTTTTAGAAACAAAGTTACTTTAGGACCTTAGGCGACGTACTCTTTACGCGATAATAATGTCAGAACTTCTAAATATCAAACATAATTATATAAAAAATAATATAAGTGGATTTATATATGTTAATAAAATAATTAAGTAGCTACTGAAGGGGACAAGCATAAATATATTAATGATAGACGTCAAAAATTGTTAGACGTTCTTTTATTCTCAAAAAACAAATGAATTTATCATAACAGTTGAAGCGTAACGCCGGATAACGAGTATCAGATGATAGGGAAATGAATAAAATTTAGGCAAATGTTACGAACACGGAGTTTTAGTAAATGGAATGAAACTCTTATATAAAAGAATTATTTATACATACACGCGATTGTAACGCGATTTTTTAAAATTATGTTATAACAACGTCTAGAAATCTTCCCTTATTTAGTGTTATTCCTGTGGTTAATGAAAAGAAAGTCATGGTGATAAATTTTCAGTAATTATCTGTATTCTTCTATTGCTCTGGAAAATATAGAAGCCATAATAAACACGCTAACCAGAGAAGTAAAATCAAAAGTTGCTGGGCTTCTTCCAGCCTGGAGTTATCGAGCTACAGAGCAGTTTATGAGACCCTGATGCTACATTAAACCTAAAGGGCAAATCAATGTTCGACTGGAAACGGTTCATTAATTAAAATTTATATAAAGTTGATTTAAAAATTTTGTAATACATATAGTTAGTTACTTAGTTTGTAATAGTAAGTGATGAGTCCCTCGTGACAGGCATTGCCTTGCGTGGGACCATCAAAAATAATGTTGTTACTGTACTTCAATAATAAATAATAAACATTTTTTGTGTATTTTTAGGTAGTGTAATTATAAGTTAATATAATAATATATATTGTTGTTATTACAATACACAATAGTAGATACAAAATATAATGTAACGTAGAAATGCTCCAGAACGTGTACATACAAATACGAAACGCTTTCATGTAAACTTTATTAATCGTAATATGATTTCATATCACGTTCCAACACTCGGAACATCGCTGAATTTGTTTTTGATGATATTTAGATACCGAGTGAAACTTCACTTTTACAGTTTACCATTGTATTGTTTCTGGGTTGAGATAGGTGGTAATCATGTATGTAAAAGATCTACTAAAACCTTTATATTCATATGGTTATGCATTTAATAAGATGTAGTTGTGTTGTAAATCGTAAAGTTATTTCAATAATATTTAAATGTACTTGTAATAAATATAATAAGAATAATTATCGCGTACTCTCCAGTAATTCGTGTTTAAGATCAATCATGGCGTATGCTCGTAACGTATGAATCTTACAAATGTACCATACCCATATATGCATGTAATCTCATAAAACAAAAGAGAAATGAAATATCGATTCCGGTCAGTTGGAAATATCTCCAAAAACAAATTGTCACAATATAAGGTTACGGAGCATCAAGCACAACAAAGAACAAACAATAAAATCTGTAGTAAAAATATCGGAAATGTAACTCGTAAACTTGGTACTTTTGTTCTGTTTATTGCGTAACATGACGTTCTTTCAGGTGTCTCTTATTTTATTTATAAAAAACTTCATAATACGCCGACGTTTCCTTAGCAACAACAACGTTTTCCTTTACATTTATTTACGTGTGGTATTGTCCGGACGATGTACGTTCGTCTCTGCAAGCGTGCGTCAGGGCATCATACGGAGTGTAGTCACGCTGCAGGCTATTATAACAAAATGTTATTTATATTCTGATAATCACAAATCCACGTGTCATACATAAATTACTTGTAATTACTAGTAGTATATGTATATGACAGATGTAAGCTTGTCAGTTCATACGAATGTGAATGCATTATACAATTTATAATAGGTAATTAGATCACAAAATATTTAGACAAGCCTGAATTGGGTGAGAGAAAGAAAGATATTGTGTCGTAACATCGCGTTGCTCGGAAGTATGCTTTCACACGCTTCTTATTTTATTTGCTAGTCTTTTGTTTGTGGTAAGTGTGTCTACAACGTAGCTCCAATATATTGGCAAAGAAAACATAAAAAATAACGAAATTGACATCTGCAGATGGGCCTACGTATTTTATTCATTAAATATATATAACATTATTCTTTGCATGTGAATTTGAATAATTTCTTGTGCACGAATGGAGAGATATTAATGATAAATCCGTTATTGTCTTAAGCTAATAAATATGAATGGATAGTATGCGTGTCTTAATAAATTAAAAACTTCTTTATGAATTACAAATGTGAACTTAAAAATAAAAACGTAATATTTCTTAAATAAAAACAATGGAAAAACAAATGAATAACTGACAGCACGTTTGAGCGCCAAAATTAGGCTTAGACATCGAACAGATTGTAATGTAAGTGCGCAAAAACATTGTGTAAAAGTATCTTAAATATTCAGCCACAAGGATTGACCATTTGCTTGCGTTTCTAATACCACATAAAATTATGAAAGTCAGATCTTGCATCATCACAAATGCGCAAATCTGTAAATTTCACACATTAACAGGAAACTCTCGTAGTGGAAGTTTATTTGATCTAGTTTTCGTCATTTAAATGTATTCGATAAAACCTTATTAGTGAAATGTCGTAGCCGCAGTTTTAACGTAGCCTAAGCGCTATAGCAAAGTTAATAAAACTATATTTTTCTTTTATAACGATTAGAATTCTTCGCGACAGACTGGTTTATATTGAGTTTGCCGCAAGCGACAAATTAGATTTATCACCAAGACGGTCATTTTATAACTTACTTTTCTGTTAGTTTAGGTGTACAATTTATATATTTTTAAACTTCTGTCTGCTATTGAAATAGTTTAAACATTGGCAACTAAAGCGAGTACAAATAAATAATGCCTGCCAATGACGGTGCCAACGATTTTATTGCAGCAAATAGTATCGTGGTTTCGTTATTTACGACTGAGTTACAACCTAGCGAGTCACACTTTCTCGTACATGCGTGACGTATGTAACGTACACGTCACGTACGCGTCGTAAGTGTAAGATATACACGCAAGTTCAATATCAGCATTATGTCTATAGGTATCCATAATCTATACTAATATTATAAAGAGGAAAGATTTGTATGTTTGTAACGAATTAGCTCAAAAACCACTGGACCGATTTCAAAAATTCTTTTACCATTCAAATGCTACATTATCACTGATCAATCTAGGCTGTATAAATTACAGGAAAAAAATAAGAATCCTTACTAAAACTACAATAATGTAGCCCAAGGTTGCTAAAAATTGCCATAAAATGTCTTTTATCGCACGCGCTGCGAAAACTATGATGATAGAACAAAAAAATGTTATACAATATTAAAGAACATATCAATATCTACAAAAAATGTCTCGATAGCATATGTCTAACTATTGTAATTATGTCACTATATCTACTTTTTAACACTTTAAAAGTTAATAGAAATTCCGACCAAAATCAGACCAAGTTATCCACACCTTTCCATAGATACCTCTGCTTTGAATTGAATAAATTATACTCGATTACTACGCGAACGAAGTTGCTGGCAACAGCTAGTTATATGTATTTCGCTTTGTGTCGCGGATCTTATCTATAATATGATGTCCTAAGACCTTTAAGCTTATGGAAAAGTCTGAATGTATCCATTTAAATAATAATATTAATCCATAGAACAGTTGCATTAAACACAAACATCAATTCAATCCGAGTTTATACGAGACAGGTACAAAATAAAAGCGGTTTTCCTTGTGTAATAGTTACAGAATTTAGTAGTCCGGTCACGCGACAGTACTATCTGGCGTCTCCAGTTACTACCGCTCAGTATTAGAGATTTTTAAAACCTATCTCTATACAGAAACGTGTGAAAGTTTTCATGCTTCAATGGCTTCGTTTATACAACGAATATCAATAAGCTGATTTTCTTTCAATAAGATTTAGTATGATAATATTATTTATTTGTAAACCGTCGTTTATGTTTGATCTATTCTATTTTACATAAACAATACCTGCAATTGCGTGCATCTGTCAGTTTCATACATTATATCTGACACGTACACATGTAAGGTGACCTTCGAACAAAACGTGGTGTTAGAACAAAAGCATTTTCATTCAGTCTTATGATGATTTAGTGCCAAGGTCAAAGGTGTAAGGTTCTACGATTTCTATAAGGTATTCGCTCCTTTGATATTTACTATTTACACTGAATAAAATGAACTACCTGCGCTTGTTAAGATAATAAATAGCACAAGTGAAAAAAAAATAGCATAATTCCCTCTCGGACATCCAGTTTTGTATTAGTTAGTTTGTAGAACGCCAGCAAATGAGATTTCATGAAAGGTTTCCAGCGGTCATATTTAATTTTATTCATGCTTTTCATAAGGAAATGAAGGCAGCAAAACTTTTTAATTTCATCATAATTCAGAATGTAAATTTATTTAATAAAATTAGACGGTTGACGTATTTTATAATAGTATTAGGACGAATGTTGACAAAAAGAAATCGTTTTTAAATTACTGATTTACTTTTAATATTATATATTTAAAAAGATTTATTATGAATAGTATTTAACATTTTTATTGGAGAGAACTCATGAAATTGGAATATATGAAAATATATGATTATAAAAATCGTATGGAAATTGGAAAATAATTTTTGGTCAACAATGCGACAATATTTTTTTTATTATTCCTAAGTGCACATTACACACGTATCATGTATTTATTTAGTAATAATAGAAGAAATAATGATTTGATGAGATGAGAAGGAATCAATGCTCAGTTTAGTATTTATAAAGCCTACCTACAAAATGGCAGAACTACATATTATAAAAAGGACTACTAAATGAAATTTTAATTACAGGATAGGACGGCATGCTCAAGGTGATAAAGGGATAGATACTACACTTCTAATAAAATTACAAAAATACATAAAAATAAAAAACAAGAACCAAATAGATACATAAGGAACAGGGGGAAAAAAACATATTATAACATAGTATAAACATAATATCCATATAAATATCTAAATAAAGGAGATACCTACACCTAATAGCTTGCACTATTACTGGAAATAAATATATTGTCTTTTCCCTCGAAGAATTAGAGCCGTAACAATAAAATCGCACTATTTACAAGAAACATCAGACCGGTCCAAGCAATTTATTAAACAACTCTCATTGTTTCATCTTCAACGCTTGACTATAGCATTGTTTTATTTTATAGTGCATAGTGTAGCCTTTGTGCAGAAATTGTTAGGGGTTGGCGCGTCCGTCCGTTACTCCGGATATCCTGGGTTCGATTTCCAGTCTGTGCCAATATTAATACACTTGTGCGTGTCTTAATAAATTATTAACTTTCTTTACTTCTTATCACTTTATTACTTATATTTTAGGAATTAAATATGTGAACTTAAAAATATAAACGTAATATTTTTTTAAAAAACAATTGAAAAACAAAAGAATAACTGACAGCCCGTTCGAGCGCCAAAATTAGGCTTAGAGATCGAATTGTCCGAACAATACTTTTTTTTGGAACACCAATAATATATGCAACAGAATTACACTAATAAGAAAAATTAACGAGCTATTAATAAAAAATTACAAAGTAAAAAAAAATCCTCGTTGAAAAATGAGAAAAGAAACATTTTAAATTGAAAATCTCTAAAGCGAATTTACTACTAATGAGCTAGTAAAATCGACTGGATGAATTTTCAATCAAGTTTAAATGAAAAATTCGTTCAGAATCAAAAGTTGGACGCTATCATTAGTATCTACAAACCTTTGCCAGGGATGACTTCTGAATTCAGCGACATTTTACAATTTGCAAGTTAATAATGTCATACAATAACATTTATAGTATTTGAAACTGACAAATGTATCCACGCTCTTGGCACATTTAATTAATTCAACATTTTGAATATTTGAAAACACATTTGAAGTGATAATACGACTAGTAGGACCATAATACAATGGAATCGAATCTGATATTTACACACTAACAGACCTCTTTTTATTTTAGCGTTAGAATAAACTAAAGTTGGTATACAAAATATTACTCAATATAAAATAAAACCATATCATATACACGTGTATTGTTACGTGATGTGTAACTGTATGAAAGAATTCAGTTAAATGTCAGCTTGATACATTATAAATGTCAGTTAGTGTAAACACTTTTATGCAATACAGTCACAGCGTACGTCACGTAACATGCGTACCCATCACGCACATTTTTTTAAAGTAGCTTATTTCAATAATACACAAAAACGATGTAAAAATAATTTAATAAAAATCTACAAATCAAATTGAACAAACAAGACGCTAAGTAATGAGATTATTGACGTTAGTTCCAGACGAGTTGGTCCCACTCAACCGTAAAAGGGACTCCTAAAAAATCGAAACTGGAGATTGTAAATTTAACCTTTTTTATATTACGAGAGAGAGAAAAGTGAAAATTTTTAATATATTTTCCCTATTACAAGAGTATTACGAAATTCGTATTCGAATTTACAATCTTATATTTAATTAAATAAAAATAGTTATATAAAAAATAATTTGGCAATAAAATCATAGTAAGAAGTCAGACTGACACTTTCATACGTTACAGATGTGTAGTATCTACTACTTATATTATACTATGCCAGGGGTGGCCAATCTCCTTGATAGTACGAGCTATTTTTTAAAATTTGAAATTTTCGCGAGCCACAATTAAATACTATTTAAAAGGTATGCAAAAAAGGTACTTAGGTTTTCGTTATAGAAATTATATTTATTAAAAACATATAAATAAAAGTACAAAATAAGTGTATTGAATTTAAATATTAAAAATTAAACATATTTATTTTACTTCTCTTGATAATTCTTTAAAATAATCCTTCAAAGAGCCGCATGTGACTCGCAAGCCGCAGGTTAGTCCCCCCGTACTATGCGGACTTTTGTGACTAGCTAAAGTAGCTATACTATTAATAAAAAATAGACACAGAACAAAGACATCCCCTCCTTTATGTAGCTGTGTCCGAAAAATTATTCGATACAACCCTTGCAATAAAAATATATTTAACAACGCCTAAGCAATTCCTTTTGAGTTGTAACGAAATCGGATTTGCAATCGACGGAAATCTATCTAATCTGTTTCGACAGAGCGTCTATTAGAGCGGTTGCGAGGGGGGCCTAACTTACGGGCTCTTATTTGGGTTTGAAGTATAATTTATAGTCTTCAATTCCATTCGTAAGAAGGAAAGGTTAAGCAATAAATTGGACGCAGCTGCGTTCCGGACATAAGCTCGGAATTAGGTAACAAAAGAGCCGATTTGTGAGCCTTTCTCGACGATTTGTTATTGCAGAAGTAATGCGAAAGAATTCCTTGTTTCTTTTTTTAGTAAATGAGAATAGGTTTCGGATGAGCGCTAAATGCGTAATGAGATTTGGTACATCGCCGTTCAATTTACACTTTTTTGTCGTTCTTTATTTGAAACATTTTGATAAGGCTTACTAGCGTTACATGCCAACACACGAATTACATATTTATGAATTTGAATGAACGACGATCTTATAACTATATTTAAATCACTAAAATATGATTCAATGATATTTTATATATATTTTATTAAGTATATAATTTTAAAGTAATTAGGTACATTTATATAAGCTACTACATTTTCCCCCTAATATATTACTACTGATTTTAAATAAATTTAATCAAAGAAATTCTTTTTAAAAAAACTGAATATAAATATAGAATAGAATAATATTTCAAATACTCAAACAGCAAACTATGGCAAACACTCAATTATTCTTCGTGCTGTATTAAGCCCATTTATGCAAGTCACGTGAGATGTTTCCTAAGTATGAGAAGAAACGCAATTTGCGGTACACATTGCATACACCTCTACACCATTAACATGCTAAACCTAGACAGACAATCTTCAAGGAATTTCATCTATTTTATATGAAACAATACAATATGTGGAATTGCGTTTGGAGAGCAATTATTTTCATTCCAATTTGAAATTCGAAACAGTTCATTCGGACTGAAGTTTATTCGTCTTGTCCTAGTCCCGAGTCACTCTCAAATGTAATTGAAGTGTCGATGTTTTCCAGGAATTAACCTGTGGGCTTATCACGAATTTAGTCTGGCTTTCGAATCCAGCTGTCACAAGTAAAACGGATCCGTTAGCAATCGGGATCATGAATTTTTACTAACGACTAAGAGCACCAGCAATCTATCAAACGAACGAAAGATCGAGACGTTCGAAAATTAACAAAAAGTATCTAAAATATTGTAGTTCCAAATCCGCACGCGGTGGCGCTGCTCAAATTTCCATACAAATCGCTTGAAGCGAACTCGGTTCGAAAGCCAGACTAAAATTCGTGATAAGCCCACTGTATTATACACACAAATACTTAACATATCACTCTAGAACAAACAAAACTAATAAATCTATTCTCACCTTTACATAAACATTATTGTTCAAGACAAATGGGGTATTATTCTTTATAAAGGGGCAGGCAGTTGTTGCCCAATCTATAAACAATTCCTCCACAATGGACCTTTGCAGGATTGATTGCTTCAAATTGCCAAAAGATCTGATAAATGACAAGCGCTCGTCTCTCTGATTGGATAAATTATCTGATGCGAAATAACAAGCTTCAATACTAGATAATATTGTTTCCATTTATCAATTAATTGGGTGAGAATTTATTTTATTAGACATGTTTCAGTGCAGATAAATAGGTGATATTTATATACAAACACAAATTCATAATACAATACAAATATTCATCTATCACTTTCAAATTGCATATATATATTAGTTTGTAATGTGTAATTTAAAAAATATCTATTACGAGTTTCAGGTCTGTATATGTTTTTGTTATTTTTATCCTGATGAGTATCACAGACTTGCTGAATTCGGAGTCAGAACATTATATAAGTATGTTATTTGAAATATTTATTCGTAAAATGTATCGCATTACAGTAATAACTTGTATACAAAATGAATTAATAATAAATACTTGGTATATAAAAATCAAAGACGAAATGCGTCAAAGAAAGAGATCTTTGAATCTTCGATCTTCTAATAGCATTAATTTGTACAGAACTTCAACAAACCTCTCTTCACTTGGATAAATAACACAAAATAGAACCATGTTATTTTGGTATGCTCCTATGTTTTCATGCACTGGGAAACTGGTATAAATAGTTGAATATTGTACGAAGCTAGAAGCATTATTGTTTCATCCGCCAGACTATACTACATACCCTCACGGAAAGGGTGCCCATAAATTATACCGTCAGACAGGGAAAGGTTCACATTGTACATTTTTCAATAAACTGTTTTGTGAGTTGAATAATTTTGCTGTCGAAAACGGTCGTTGTCTCACTAAATATTTCGACCCTGTTAATTATGCGAACCTTTGTCTCCCGCCTTTCATCCAGATAATGGTGTTGAAACTATGTGTCATTTATCTTTATTCTGCAATAAACTTTATTTCGAACATGTTTAGGTTCGAATGTTACTTTAATCGTATATTCTAAATTTAATTTATAAAACAATTATCAAATAAAGAACCGCCATTATTATTTTACATTTAAATGTGTGGAATTACAGGGTAATTATATAATTAATTGATTTATAATAAAGGAGAGTTTATTAAAATTAGTATTTCGGAGAGTTCGTAATAACAACAGTTAAGTTAAATGTGTAAAAAATATTATGAAATAAATTACAGTTTCATAGTTAATGGACATGATGTGCAAAAGACAATCTTCAAATTGATACAGATTGGACTTTGGACTGGAAGAAACAATCATTAGAAAGGGATAACTATATTCTTATCATGTTGCTTGCATTCATTTGTCGAAGTTAAGGCATGTGTGAAAGGGATACACATATCTCCTTTGCCGTTCACGACACCGCGATTGTTTTTTTTTTCTATCGCTTATATACCTACAAAAACTGCAATATTATCGTGCAATAACATTAGGACAGACGTGGCATCAAGTTTAATATAAAGCGTAAATAAATAAAACAGTCTGTATCAATCCCTAAAGCCTAGTCCCACTACATGCCGAGGTCTCTAATACAAAATGGACACTATCTCCAGTAGAGTATAGCGGAACTACTCTACGTGACTTGCATAAGAATTCCACAATAGACCATGTCCTCGATATCCTGAAATATTGAAAGCTATTTTAAAATTCCACTTTCCACTGACTCTGAACACTGTTCTCATGCCCAAAGCACAGAGTAATAATGTATGGATGATTTAATGTTTTCGTACCTCTTGAAATATATAATCTAAAAAAACGTATAATTACATGTTCATGTTGAAATTTGTAGATGCAATCATCTACGATTAGTGGAGCTTCATAAATCCGGGCAACTCGATTTTAGAACTATTATTAGGTTATTATTACGACTACATATTTAGTATCAATTATTATTAAACATTTAATTTTATTTCATTGATTTTTTAATAATAAAAAGAATTGTAAGATTTTTACAGGTTTGATGAAAACAAATTGTTTCTTAAAAGAAACTTGAGACTACGTAAACATTTATCATGAACAAACAATTTCCATCGGTCAATTGAAGGATAACCTTTTCTGTAAAATATAAAAACACGTATAAAATATAGGTACATGTCGGCGCAGCGACCTTTCGGCTTTGCCCATGTGCTTGCGTCGTGTAGAGAGAGAAGATACGAGCTGCTTCGGGTTAACCGAATGTGCACGAGGCGTGCCGACAGGATGCAAAGTGGCCGGTCGAGAGAACATTCTAGAGAATCTTGCGCGCGCGTGTGAAGTTGTCGAGGGTTGCGGCGTTTGTGATGATTAGAAGTATGGATGAGCTGCGTTTCAAGAGATGGGCTGTGTTGCGATATATTATTATAGGCATTGGAAAACATACAAAAACTAAATAAAATTATAGTTACATGTGCATGATGCGTGGCATGCATAATATAAAGCACGTGTTAAGTATGACATTCTGTGAAAGAGACTCGCGTACATCAGTCCTATTCTGCCATTGCGAAGATAATATTAACAGTATTGTACGCACACATCACGTACATTATATTTTGAAACAAATTTAGAGTTCTAGGGATATACTCGTAAATTGAGCATGTTTTTAATGAAAAAAGTACACAATGTATAATTTTTTATATCACAATAACATAAAACTTAATTATGTACCTGGAGTAACATTTTATTATCATAGTAATTTTGTGTTGTATTTTTACTGGTCAGGTTAGGTCTAATTAGGTCAGGCGAAGAGGGTAGTATAAAAATAGCTGGAAAAAAGTATAAAACGCTTGCTCCTATCTCGTAACATATTAACGTTCACTTGAACACATACTAGGCGATGTGTGATTATATTAATTAAGAAACAAATTAATAATAAAATTCTTTATCATAAGTTCACCTTTCGTGATTTTTTTTGGTACAATAAAGCATTTATTATTATTATTATTATATCAAAATATCATATAACGTTTATTAATAGAATACTAAACCAAAAGAGAAGAATTTAAAGCAAAATTTGTTCTATTATGAATATTATTTACATACCTACATACAAAGTTAATTGTATATCTGAATTTATCTTTAACAAATTCTCAGCTATTTTCACGCCTGCTTCAGCAGAACGATTACTCTGAGAATAATATGGACTACTGGTTAGGTTAGGTTTAAAATTATATTTCTCAGCAAATTCTTTGAATTTATATTTAAATTGAGGGCCACAACTGATCTGACCACTTTAGGAATACCAAATCTATCAAGTCTCTTTACAATGCTTCATAATAGTATTTCTATCAAATCCTCAAGTTCACTTTAATGATTTCATGAGTTTAATATTTTATTATAATACACATGACTATAATAAACATGACTACTTTTTAAGAAATACGTCTATCTCTTGTAGTTTACACTGCCCTATTTCGAAAAATCATATAGGTATGTATATAAAATACAGGTATAAGCAATAAACAGGTACCATGTAAAAAAGAAGATAAAATGAAAAACAGGATACTTAACGCTCAAGATGACTAAACAATTTGTGTTTCATTTATTATTATTATTATTACCTTTTACGTAAATTTGGAGTCCTCTTTAAGTACCGTTATATATCTTTAAAAAAACAAACACAATGTCGAGAATAAAAGTGTTGTACATACATTCCGTGAAGTAGAAATTTTATGTTCTTTTCAGTTCTTATCTAAGAGGAATATGTAAATGTTTGTTTCCTGAATTTTGTTTACACTATAATTACATATGTAACACGTATTGTTGGTGGCATTCGTATTGATTTATAGTTAGTTTTGTATTCCTCTTTTATTAATGGCTTGAGATATCTATTAAAGACAGTTCTGCCAATGTCGAATATTCGGGCAGCAATCCAATAAGAAATTCTAAAATATTAATGTACACGTAAACCCTCATGTCAAAAAACCAACATGATATATTCCATTGATTATGATGCCTTACTTTATATCATATGGGTAAACCAGGGATTGTCAAATAGTTCTTAGGATTGTGAACTTTAAAATTAATATCAAACTTATAAAAAAAAGAAATAAAATCATTAATATTTATGAGAAAGATTTCTTATAAAGTATATTTTTTTAAATATTAATTTTAAAACAATTTACATATTAATAAGTGATGTACATGTAGAAAATATCAAACTGACATGTGCACGCGACTGTCAGATGTCAGTCTATGTGAACGCTTTCATAAAGGTTCATAGGCTGCATGTCAAGCGTTGTAAGCATTATATATAGCTTATTTATGCACTGCGTCAAAGTAATTGTAACAAAATGTCTTGTCAAGATTATGAAAAATGAAGTAGTGTTTCATGCAGCCTGTCGCGGCACACCGATCACGCTAATGTAAATAACAGCTGCAAACATACAATAAATATTGAATTTGTTGTGCCGCATAATTCACCTGCTTATTTGGTTTGTCACATTGACATTAATAAACGTACCAAGCTAAAACAACTGAATAACTAAATATAATTTTAGTTATTCAGTTGTTTTAAGGTTTGATCTCTTATATTAATATTACAGTATATTCTGTTATGTTTGTTTTATAACTCAATTGCCAGTTAATGATTGAAATAGTAATTTATTTATATTAAAAATTCAATGTGTGCTAATAGTTTTTCAGCAAACATTTCTGAAGTTTTTGATTGGCGTGCAAAAAAAGTATTAATTTTTATTTGTGTCAGTACCATGTCAGTAAAATGTGACCAATATTTAATGTCCCTTAAAATATACATACGCGAATTTGTTAAAAAAAAACTCGAAAAGAAAACGCAACGGCATCAGCTCGGAAACGAATAATAGGAGTAGAGAGTAAACGAGCACGTACACCCAATACAGGTTACACAAATGACTAACAATCTCATCTTTATTTCCATCAGCATAACGATTAACTTCAAATTGTATATCTACGTGTGTGAGTTGATATTACAGAAGCAAGTCCCGCGAGTTCAATGTTCATCAATATGGTAATGGATGCCCATTGAAAACCTACAATGTACTCGACAAAAAAATTCGTTACATGGTCCTAAAATCAAATTAATGTACGTGTGGTATTTTCTTTTAAAATATGTGACTAGCATAACTTGCTTGTTTTGCTTTTTTATTATATTAAGCCAGCATGTGATTGTCGTCTGTTTTTTTTGCTTCATAAACAAGCCCTTTACAACGTTTATTTCCAAGGAAAGAATTTCGCCGCGATTACGATGATTTAACTAAAGCTTTTTGATTGAAATATGTACTATATAATCAATATCATCTAACCTCAAAAATTCAAATAGTTTTATACTGCATATATAAAAATGAAAGACAGAAATAAAAATAAATATAGAAAAATCCCAAACAGCTGAAACTATAGTCAGTTAGAAGCGATAGTAAAACATATATATATTTTTTTAATAAAAGTATCCTATGTTACTTGTAGTACCTCCAAAAATATGTGTACAAAGTTTCATGATGATCGGTTAATTGTTGCGTGAAAACGTAACAAACAAACTCACATTCACATTTATAGTATTAGTAGGGATTATATGGATCACAGTTTAAACTGCGCTCTAGCGTTTTGTGTACGGGCCTTAAGACTATTCTTGAAGACGATTTAATTACTTTAAAATACCATAACCACGATTACTGTATAGTTTTTGAAACGTCTTTCAAATAATAATTTAAAAAATAATAATGATAACATATTATATTGTACGGTAATAATTGGTTGTCTGAAAGAAATCGCATTTTATGGATTTCTTTTTCCGTATTTATTAATATTACACAAGGCAAATATTGTAATATATTCAGTATAATAGTACTTACCTAATATCTGGTTTTATTTTACCAAAACTAAAAAATTGCAATACAATAAAGCAAAACTAAATCTCATAGAGCAGAGTCACGTACTACAACCATTTTTATGGGCCAGCCTAAAATTATGACAGCGGTATAACTCGTTCATGCTTCAAAATTTTATCTGTAGGCTTATTCTGGTGAGTGATTTTTAACTCGACTTTTAAATCCTTTTTAAACTTAATAATTAATACAATTTTAAATAATAACTGCGTGTTTCTACTGTGTGAAATTTTTCATACAAAATTTACTAAATTCTTCAGCCTTGACTTTTTTGTTATTTTTTAATACATACATGAAGTGTATAAATCATTTTCGAGGCATTAGCGAAAGTAGTGGGGATAGTTATATGAACGCTTCACACGTGAACCAATCACAAGCGTAATGAACATAGTAATAAATATTTATTTACTTCAGCCCGCCAGATAGATCTACTATCTAATAAAACGACAACTGATACCAGACCATGCCTTTGTATTTGTTTCGTAGTATCTACTGGTACTAAAAAGCGTGTACAAACGACAATCTTCAAATGGATACAAATTGAACTTTGGACTGGAAAACACAATCACTAGAAAGAGATAACTATTGTTATTGTGTTGCTTGCGTTCATTTGTTGAAGTTGAGGCATGTGTGAAAGGGATGTAGATATCTCATTTGCCGTTCACGACACTGCGACCGTCTTTCTATCTCTTACATACCTACAAAAACTGTATCCATTTGAAAATCGCTGTCTGTACAAACAGGTGAGTGACATCTTTTACATTTTAATAATATAATTTATATTTATGTCTTAGTCAAATTGACTTGAAATAAATGTTTGTTTAATATCAAATGTTTTTTTATCATCAAGAATAACCCAATATCTACAACGAAGTACACGTGGCACATGTGTCGCGTATTTTACATAGAGTGACGTGCCATTCCGAAGAAATATTTTGTTTGTATAGGAACTTGTAGCACTCTTAATATACGAAAAGCGTGTGTAACAAACGTATCGTGCTCACTTTCAAATTTAATAGACTGTATATATGAAAGACAGAGATAGATATAGCTTTATATTTAGGTACTGTGATGTTGATTTCTAGTACTAGTGAGCATAGTAAAAACAAACCCAGTATCGTAGCTATCGAAAGAACTGAAAACAAAAAGAATTTTATAGCAATAACTAAACCTAATACTTCAAGAAACTTACTCCAGTTAAAATGTAATAAAATTTCCAACCGTGAAACTTAAATGTACCTATCATCCATTAAAATAATATAATAGCGATATAAAACTATAGATAATGTCTCCAGCCAGTAAATTCGATGCGAATTATTCAATGGCTTGATAATGATCAGGATATATTTGCATTTAGGTCTTCAACCCACCAACCAGTCTTATCATTAATGTTGCATTTTCAACACCTATTCAAAATGAAAATCGTTTATTAGGATTGGCACTAAAGGTGTTCACTTGCTCATCGTTAGACTCTACCATGGCTTCGGAAAGGCGTATGACGAGAAGAATACCACAAGAAACTCGTCAATCATGGCCTATTGTTCGAAAATTCCTTCAGACTGAATATATAGACTGATTGGTATATAAGCTGGTTATTTATTAGTATGATCGCACATATGTAAGTGATTGAATGAATACATTGCTTTAAATAGGTACATAAGCGTTGATATAAACAGACTCCCATTAACTTATCTCTTAAAACTATATTAGCCAAGATTAGACGCAAGTACAGGGGACTGTTGTCTAATAGACTTGCGTAACTAGTATAATTTAAAAAAAAAATAATATTGTATTAATATGTCAAAATTGATAATTTTGCTTTCACTTAAGTTTAATTTCACGTTTAGTCACTAATATTAACTATCAGAGAAAGTTAATAATAAAAGAATTAGGAATTGCTTTGAGCTTCTCGTCCTTAAACATTTCAATTTTCCAATAAAATAAATCCAGTCAAATAAATCTCGAAAACAGTGTAACGGCCGTAAGAATAAAAGTAATTATAAAACGTTATTTCTAGTAAAACGTCTCGGTACACGAGAACTGGCACGTTCATTCATTAATATGCTAATACAGTTCCCGGCATCGAATCCCCAATTGTTACCGAAAAAGAATTCGAAAAAACCCCAACTTTTCTGAATCCAGAAAATTAAAGGAAAACGTCGCTATAAAGATAATACTTAGTTTTTTTTTATTGACCTTAAAATGTATTAATTTACTTTGGATATAAAAAGAAAATCCTAAGCTTTTGAACACACATAAAATTATATATAATTTTATAGCTACCTACATTTGCTTATTTAGACAATATATACATTACATTTTATATATAAAAAGTTTTTATTATCTATATTATAACAGGAACAATAAATTAAAAACTTTTATGAAACGCATTATTATTATTATGAGAGGTATATTTAAATTTTATATAACGCGAAACATAACCGTACTCTTTCGTATATTAGCGTAGCTTGTCGAAAACTGTTAATATAATAAATAAATACATAAACCTCCAGACCTGAAACACTGTCATACAAATAAATAATTGTTTCAAGTGAGGCAACACATATCTTGTTAACTTTTTAGTAGAAATTAATTTGACATGGGTTGTCTAAAAAAATATGTAACTTGATGATCCAAACTTGACATATTGCATATTAGAATACGTTTATTTTAATTCAGCACACAATTTAAAGCAGAAACCTATTAAGGAAACAAATTAACCCGAGCAACGTTTATACGTACACCAGTGTTGTTTCATCGCTCCTGTTTCAAAAAAAAACCGAAACGTTTTACCGGGCTTTCGGATTTAATGACGTCATTTACGTGGTAAATTGATACTGTCGAGTGTAAAAAAACTAAGCGGACGAACTCCTAGGCTTCTAACATACATAGGTAGTCGCTATAAACAGAGATATGTCTAACTTTGCCATTGTACAATATTCTTTATTATTGTAATAATTTGCAAATTTTTAAAACAATAACCATGTTTCAGTTTTGTATTGGTATTTGGCACATTATCAAGCGGGATTCAGTTTTATATACGTTGTAAACTCGGGTAAAGTAACAAGAAAATAGTAGTAAATAAAAGAAGAACGCCATACCTGCCTTAATTTAAAAGTCCTCTTAATGAACTGAAAGATAAAATTTAATCATTAAATCCATTTGAAAAATTTCAATTTTCCAAGTTTCTTCGTTAGTGAGATATTAAATGAAAATAAGCTTTGAAAAGTTTAATCCGAGATCACAACTGCAATTATTTGAAAGAATAATACAAGGTATTATTGTTGTATTATATATTATAACAAGTTATTTTATTAATTAAAAAAAAAAACAAATGAATAAATATGTATTGCGGTAAGGACTTGAAAACTTATTTCATTTAGTTCACGTTTGTTTATATCAACGTATAATAAATATGATACTACAAAATTAAAAAGTAGGCATTTTTTTCGTTTTCTTTTGTTAGTTTGGGAAAAAGTTTGGGAGTTTGTGGTGTTCTTTTGGATATTCTGTGTATTTATATGGCATTAGGATGATTATAGTAGTAAGAAATAAATACTTAGTTTATAAACGAAATACGTTAAAATATATTACTATATAAAATAAAATAAAAATCAGCACATTAAATAAACAGATAATAAAGAAGATTTTCTGTGAACTGAAATCTCGATACAAAATAACCGCAACGATTTTCTATCACTGCGACAAAAGACATAACGGTCATTAGTTCCAGGACAAAAGAGAAGGATATTTAAAGGAAAATGAATCAGAAAATTTTCTTTGTAAAAAGATACCGGTTGTGAGTTTCTCCGATAGATTTTTTTTTAAAACGATCGAGAAATTATTTGATGTAGTTAGGGCTTTTACAAAGATAGCGGATTTTAAGTAACTGTTTTTGGCATGCAGTTTTAATATAAACATCCATACCTATTCATAAAGCATGATCTTTAAATAGACCACACTCTTTCTGATATCTACAGTCAGATAGATAGTGTCACATATCCGCTATACCGACTTTCTCTTGTTATATATTCGAAATGATATATTGTATACACCTATAGGAGTGATAGTATGTAATTGTCAAATACAAAATTGATCTCAATTTTACGTTACAACAAAAGTTAAGTAGACAATACAGAAGGCATCGTCAAAGACACGTGCAGCTGCGACCTCTTACATGTCAAGTTTAGAGTTACTTTTAGGTTTTACTGGAAACATAACACTTGAAATAGAGTGTAAGAGAATAGAAGTGTTACTTTATGTTATAAAGTCTCTGTAGAACTTAAAATGAAAGTGTGTACACTCTTTAAGACGCGTGCATCTGTCAGTTTCACATATTTAAGAGTGTGAATGAATGAAATGAAAAACGTCATTTGTGTAGTGAGAAGTGCAGAAGACTTCTAATTACTTACAAATGCTATATACCCACTAATATTATAAATGTGAATGTGAGTTTGTTTGTTACGTTTTCACGCAACAACTACTTAACCGATCATCATGAAACTTTGAACACATATTTTTGGTGGTACTAGAAGTAACATAGGATACTTATTATTTAAAAAAATATATTTTTTACTATCGTTTCCAACTGACTATAGTTTCAGCTGTTTAGAATCATACTGATTTATCTCTATTGAAATGATCTCTGATACATATTTAATGACTTAAATGCGAGAGAAACCGCGGGTAAAAGTTAGTCCTATACCTATATTAGTACAATATATTTATAATGCATATGTGATCATTACGAAACGCCGCGATGCTATATTTTCATACCTAAATGTTTAAAGTAATTATTTATGTTTTAATAATTAACTAAATCAATATTGAAGGCCTAATAAATATTTAATTAATTAATTGCATAGATATCAAATAGACGGCGGAAATAACGCGAAACTTAATTGGCATCAATCTCTGTCCGGCTGATAGATTGTTACCACATTACGAGAGGTACTGCTAAATTATATACAAATTTTAGACTAATATTAATAATAAAAAAAATCTGTTCTAATAAAAATCATTATTGTAACAATTATTATTTGTTGTTTCTTGAGCTCTGCCAAAGAATTTTATAAGCACTTCTATTCTTATGTCGAGTGTTTTTTTGTCTTTTATCTTTTGTTTTTCTGCTTAATTACAACAATGTTATGGATCATAATCGATGTTGCAAAATATGATATATTAAGTAGAAAATCGTTGAAGAAGCTTTGTCTTTCAGTATGTAATATTTGAGATGAAATACAGCAATGCGTATTGCGATCACGTATCGTCTATAGTGTACTGTGAGGATGCCATGATTTTCTGTTATTTGAGAAACGTCCCACCAATTTATATAAGCTGGTATGCCGTATTTTCAATTTAATTTACGTTCCAATAACAGTAGCCTTTTTATTTTTAAACGTATAGGGCATCGCTTTTACATTTTTTAGTTAATTTTGAAATTTGTATCGACAATTCTAACCAATTTTTAGCAAATACTGTCTAAAGATGTGCCTCAATAGAAATTGAAGAAGAAGAACAAAATAGTAGCTCCCACTGTACACGTAACATTGAAATGCGTTAACGTGGTAAAGGAATAAAAGTAAAGAATATTAAAAAGTCGTTAAATATTCAACTTTGTTAAGACATTCTGAAATGGCTGGCGCAGGTACACGCTTCATTCTGCGACACTTTTTCACCGAAGCGTCCAATTTTTTTTTGTTTTCTTCCTTTTCCCTCGGAGTTATCTCTAAAGTATAAACTAACTAAATTTACTAACTACTGGGGTGATTTAACGAAGCGTGTATTCTTTTATTTTTATACCAATTACTTATATAAAAACAACTAAACTAATTTTAAAAAAACTTTATGCGGCTTGCTACGATTTAAGTAATTTAACCCGACATGCCGTTTCTATTAATATATCTCAGTGGGAGTTTCACGTAGAATAAAAACTCGTTGGATAACTTCAAAAACTAAGCCTTATTCACAAGTAATAATAACGTATATTTAGAATACACTTGATGTGGTTCGTTCGAGTGTAAAAATAAACACAGGTGGAAAGATTTCACGGTTCGTTTAATACGAAAATATTTCACCAACTTGTCTCTCTTTACCTCACGCAAATACATATTTCAATGGAATCTCAAATTTCAACCCAAATTACTTTGCCTTCATTTTAATTAATATTGGATTGATATCCCACAGTTATATGTGGCTATACATAGAACAGCCATTCTCAAAGTGTATTCCGCGGAACTCTAGGGCTAAAATACTGCAAAAAATACCTACCAAAGGGAGATTATAAAAGGTTACATCTAAATATTCCAACTAAATATTACGTAATATTACATTGCAATATGATTATTCATAAATACATATAAATCAGTTTTTTATAATTATATTAAGGCTTTTTCCTTCGCCAAAAAAGTTTGAGAACCGCTGACATAGAGTAACTCCCACTATCTTAGCTCAATGTTTTTTACAGTGTTCATGGTTACTAACAAATTATGTTTGTTTTTAATTCGATATTTACTAGGTTATACTGACATAGTGGTGGTTGGTGTAACAACAACAACATCGGTACAACTATGCTTTATTGTAGTGGATTGGTTAGCGCAGCCGTTCTCAAAGTGTATTCCGCGGAACTCTAGGGCTAAAATACTGCAAAAAATACCTACCGTGTGTGTTATTGTATATATATTCATATACTAACTATATAGTTACGTATAATATATCCATTTAATTATGAATTTATATATAGCCTGTATCGTAAAGAAATATAAACGTGTATCCCTCCCCCTTCGTCTCTGTTTCCCAAAGCGTATTGAACGATTGAAATAAAAAAGAATTCGCATTTTATAAATATGTACATACACATGTTTAATATACTTTTATTCTGAATACAGCGTGCAAAAAAGAACCACCTTCTCACGACTACTTATTGTTTTTGCAAAAAATCGGTTGTCTGTAAACTCGGTTTACTGACGATAGTTGAACATGACAACGTCTTAAGAAAATACTGATGGAATGGTAGCATTTTTCAAAAGAAAATTTTAATTTCATTTGTTTAATAGATTTGCATGTATATAGAGAAGGAGGTAATTGGAAATCACAATGAAATTGATCAAGATCAAGATCACTTCAAGCCTTACATGGAACGCCTCAGAGCGAGGTAACGCCGCATGAGTCATGTTTTTTCGTGCGTGCAGCCGGCTCAATCGAATTATAAGACGTTGTCACGTCAAAAAAAAAAAGAGTAAAGAAAGAAGCGACGGAATTCAAGAAAATATACCATTGTTTAAGTAAACGAATTACTTATAATAAAACTGTAGCATAATTTATCCTTAAAAATATTTTTTCATAAAATTAAGAGTTATATACATTTTTGGGGTTATCTTTAATTAATATTACATTCAAAGGATTCGGTTAAAAACTTTATAAAGGGGAGAAATTTGTTAAATTCTCGTTTATTCTAGAAAACCAATATTTGTCTAACCTTTTTATTATGATTTGATGAGTTTATACAAAGGAAACAAAAGGTTACTTTCTTGAAGAATACATAGATAACTACGTTAAAACAAGTTTATGCGACTTAATTAATATCGCGTTTATTTCTTTTTTTTAATGCGACGCGACGTCCCCCGCAACCGCAGAGGCTACAAAGCTTTTAAAACGTCGGATTAAAATAATCAAAACAAACGCCATAATAAGCGAGACAAAATTTATTTTAATCAGAATTAACAAATTTAATTTAATTTAGGAATATAAAAATAGACAATTATAAAAAATCATTTAAGTAAATAAATTCGAAATGAATTTCCTCGTATGCATTTTCACAATGACGCCTTGATAATTGAATAACTTAATTTCAAATTATTATTAAATAATTATAATATTTATTATAAAAACACTAACCTCGCAGTATCAGCCAATAACATACAACTAGATTCCTTATTAAAAAAAACTGAAATAATAACACAATGAAGTTTATTTTTTTTAAAATAATAAATACTTTTCTATCACGAACTTTAATTTATATAAAAACACTAAACCTAAAACCATATACAATCGATCCGCATTAATTAATCGAGGACATATAACACTCGATACTTAGTTCAGCGACACCGACAACGCAGCGTGCTTCCACTGCGAAAGTTTTGCGTATACTGACAGCGGCTCCAGCTTTCATCTCCTGTTTCGCCTGAAACGTTCGAATTTTAAACTACACGCTTTGCGGTTGTTGCATAATTTTTTTTTTTCATTTTTTCTGCAAATTTATTCTCTGACGTGATTGACGCGAATTTAATTAATTGTTTTTATTTTTTATAGTATAGGCACATACATTTTTATTTTTAGAAAAGTAAAAAACTTCAAGATAAGCACAACTGCTATAAGCATCGCAGACATTACAACAAATTTGAGTTTATTGTGATAGACTTTATAATCCCGTAGCTCCCGTAGTTTAGTGTAACAGTTTCGTAGTTTGAAATAGTAAATAGGAAAAACTACTACGAAATTCGTAGCGTTATTTGTAGAATAGTAAACTTTGGTATATTTTTAGAAGCGACGAGTTATTTTCTTTTAGTTATTGCACACACATAGCGGTATTTTTAAAGGGAAAAATAGATACATAAGATGATTTTGCTAAATAGGTAATCGAATTTTAATGTAATGAATATTATATTAATCAAAATACTTCCTGACTCAGCGAAATTAAATGAATAATCTTAATATGGATTCTGAAATTCATTAAACGCTAATTAAAAATTAATATACAATAATATTTATTTAACACAAACTTTTTAAGATACAAAAATAAAAATATCTAGTCGTGGACAACGTAAACATGCAATTAAATTCAATACATAAATAAATATTTACTTGACCCGGAATCGAATCCGGGACCTCTGGCATAACGAATCTAAGAAAACATTTTTTTATTTAAATTATATTTGCACGCCTGACATTGCAATGCAAGAAGGTCTACCATGATACGCGTGTCAGCCTAAATATTATTTATAAACTCATAGCGATTAGGTGCTTTAATCATTTTAAAATATAATACATATTAATCCAGATATATAAACAATTAATGTTAATAACCAATCCAATTTAAATGAACACTTTTGCAAAACCACAATGCGACGTAGAAAGGGTCCGATACAGTTTTTGTCGAAAACTTCATTAGGTTACGCTTTAAAGTTTCTCTGAACATAGACGTTGATGGATAGAGCAGGAACAAATGGTTGAATTTATTCCATATTGCACTTGCAAATATTCGACCTTTGGGGCGAGTTTAGTATTATATTATATTTAGTGTGTATTCCGGTGTTAGATTAGAGTGCGGTCCAAGGGTGTTATCACAGAGATGTTTTCATGACTTATTTTCTATTATATAATTTTTATCAAAGAGGTGTATTGTATGTAAGTGTAGAAATGTAAAAGAAGCGGAAGAGGTGTAAATAGCGTCACCTAGTGGGTAACTAGTACGTAGTATTGCAGCAATTTTTTATACTTAGTATTGTAACAAAATTTAAGTTAATGTGTTTGTGAGTGTATAAAATTTGTCCCATGGGCCGAGTATAATAGACGTAACGATAAAAAGCAAGAGCGGTTTTTGGAGTGATAGCAGGGTATTATGAACAAAGTTTTGGTCGCAGAATCCTTGTTTTATGAAATATGGGTGCCTTCATTGACACTGATGGTAATTTATTGATATTCTGACCTTAAAGTGTAGAACGCGAATTTACAATAACCTAAAAGGAACCAAAATATATGAATTGTCATAAAATGTATTATAACGCCTTTGAGTGATTACTGTTTTCTCTTAGCAGTCATTTGTTCGGATAGGGACATTTATTTGGATATAGCCACAGTATATCCTAGTTTGGCAGTAAAGCTATAATAAATTAAAACATTATCACCATTACTGACAACTATCATGTATGCTGTGTAGTTTTGATTGTAACTTTAAGTTGGGGTAACAGCGTACGTTCGATATTAAGTAATTAATAGTGAAATTAAACTTATATACAGTTTATAGAAATGTCATCATTGCAATTAAAAATTAAATATAAGAATCAATATTATTTTACAAAATTGATTAATTAAAGCATTTCCATTGGTCTAAAAGCTTATTAACAATCAAATACAGATTATGAAACGTTCAAAATAATAATGTCCTTCACAATCAACATTCGCGACATCTGCCGCAGAACGAGAGCTCGCTTTTGAGAAATGTTTCAAATGTTCCTTTTTGTAGGGAAATAAATTACAACACTTTATCTCCATTCTTTTGCCGTCAATTTACTATGGCTTCTTTTAATTTTAACGTATTTATTTTGTAATTAATATTTTATTGTTATTTTAACTAATAAATTATAGTAATAAAATACAACCACAAGTATATTAATGTGATTGTGTTTTGGAATTAGTTGAACGATTTTCTCTCATTGTTCTATGAAATTAGGAAAAAAATTCAGTATAGGTATAAATTTAATGCAAAAAAAAACAAACTTTATAATATAGGTTTATATATAGGTTATAAATAATATTGGTTCTTCTCTTCTTGGTTGTCGTTGAGGACATTTTTGACATATATAGCTAATACTCAAAAAATCATGTCACAGAACGTAAAGTAAATGTAGTATTTTATATGTAATTGTAATAAAGTACGTAGCGCGTTATAGTGATTTATGAAAATCTTTGAAACAACCTGTACCTATATAAAAACTAACAAAATAATATAAAAACAGATGGCTGTTTCTCAAACCTACCCGTAATTATAAAATGAATATATCTTTTCTTATTACCAATATATTGTTTTGTTATTTATTGTATATTAAACATATTTTTATATTAATTTAAGTTATATTATAGTTAGTAATCCAATTAAGAAACATAAAACGAATGTGCAGCGCCAAGACAAACCAACACTTGTTTTTGGCGCCAAGGCAACAAATTGTATTTATTTTAAAAATAAACGTTTTTATTATTACTATTATTATGCACTAACAAATAGAATTGTTTTTATTATTTTATTTCAATTATTTCATATTAATATAAGTATTATTTTTAAAAGCTATGTAATTACAAAAAAATAAAATAAAAACTCAATCCATAAAATGAATCCCAAAAACGTTAAATCTGAAAATGCATTTATATTAAAAAATAAACACAATTTCGCGCAGTTTCCTACTAATACAGCTATTAAAATATGCTTTAAAATAATCCGCTTCACGAATCCAAAGAAATATGACGGTGCGAAATATTCTTTGAAACTGCACGCCAGATGTTGTAGGGAAAAGCAGTTGGTAACTAAAAACAGTTTTCATTTGTTATGCAGACAAATATTTTTAAAATTTCTTGAATTCCATTTTACACTTAAACTCTATCCTTTGAGTGGTTGAACCGTTATAATTATTAAAATCTATCTCAATATTCATTTATATACAAGGCGCCATTTTTAAATTCTACATTGCTAAGTTTAATTATTGTTTTATTTTTTTTTTAAATGCATTATTTAGTATATTTGTATTTTGATGAGACCAAGAGTTTCAATAATATTTAAAAAAATGTTCCACTATATACTAGTAATTAAAAAAAGTACATATATAAATATACATACACCATGATAAATGGAATGTATAAAATTGACAGTTGTTAACATATCAGTAAACATGAATTTTGTTGTTGTAACACCACTGCTCACCCATAGATGGCGCTATACAAAATACAACACACTGACAATAGTTGGTATTTATATTTTTATTGATATATTTATTCAACTGCGAATTAGTTCAATCAAATGTAAATTCTATTTTTTTCATAACGAGGATAAAACTTAATGGTTGAGTTGGAAATAAACTTAAAATGACGGCTGGAAATAGTAAACTGTAACATTATTAAAATAAACACTAGACTTGTTTTACTTGAAAAGTGTATATTGTATAATATTTACCTTAAATATTCGTTTAAAATAAATGTTGACTTAAAAATTATTTTTATAAAAAATATACTTTTTATTTGCATTATTTATTTGTTAGTATTCGTAAGTATAGGTTTATTATGATTGAATTCAATTGATTAAGGTACAACGTTATATTTAAAGCACAACACTATTACTTGTCAGTTGGTATCCACTAATATTTTATATAGCAATTGGCAAACCTATATCAATATAAATGCTTGTCAGTATTCCTACTTACAGCTATTCCGCGCTGTAGCCTTTTTAAGGTGAGGTAGATTTTTATATAAAAGTTCATTCGAAATTGAAGGGAAAATGCAACCATTCGCAATAAAAAATAATTCAAAGGGCTTATACAAGAAATTGAACACTCGAAACAGTTACACGGGTGAATGTAATTCTAAAGGTACTGTTTTCATTTCCCAAGGAAATAACGTCAAAGGGACGTTTAAAGAAACCAATTTGTGTGAGCGGCCAATAAAATTCATTAGTTTACTTCGCTCGCTCGAAACCGGCTAAAATAAAATTACTCGGTTTTCAATAAAACTTATTGATTTTATCACTTTCAAAGGAAATTTCTATGATGATTTTAATTAAAATATTTAACTAAGTAAATAGGTATCTAAACACAGCGATGTAAAGTCGCCAGCTTTCTGGAGATAAATTCGCAATGACATTGTAATTAGTGTTTTTTAAATACATAATACGAAATATAGTTTTATGGGTAGCATACAAATAGGTAAATTTATAACGTATTTTAATAAATATATGTTTCGACTGGGATTAATAGTCGGTTTTGCTCGTAATCTATTCTTAAAATTTTGAAAATAGTTATTTCTCAATACCTACTTATCAGCAATCTTTACAGCAAAGCGCTGGAAGAGTGCGCACAAATTTTATGTTTAGGAATTCAAATAATTATGTTATAATTAACGTGTAATTATTAAATTAATTGAGAAAAACATTAAAAATCAACACTTTTTCATTTCACACTTTCAAACATACAAATTTAATCTTAATATTTGGGAAATTTTTCAAATTTGAAAACTTAGATCACATTTGTTACGACTTTTTCTTCCCGTAGTAACCGAATATATCTTACTGTTATTAAGGTAACGCATGCACTTCTGTTTAGAGTCTACTTCAGGTTAAATGTGTACTTTTCTCATTCCCTCGGGAAAAACGTCTATACGGTACTGAAAATTTTATTCTTCTACCATATCGAGAAGTATGCTTTCTACTTATGTCAATGAGACAGTCTTCTTCTTCTTCTTCTTTTATTAATGGCCTCAGATATCTATTAAAGACAATTCTGCCAATTTCGAGTATCCAATAAGAAATTATAAAAATTTAATTCACACGTAAACCTCATGTCAAAAAAAAACAATGAAACAATCAATCAGCAATAATCGAGCTGCAGAACTAAGCTGTCAAAACTACAATTTAAATAAAATTTCATTATATATATGTCAAAATAAAACAAAGGAACGTCTAAAAATATACAAATACTTCCAAGAAAGCTGAAAACACAATCTGCTTCCAAACATCAAGTGCATCTAATGGAAATAGTGAAAAATGTGGCGTTAAATTTGAAGCAATCTCATTTTGCGTCACATCTGAGTCTCGGAGTGTCGTCGACTTAATACTTTTATCACCTGAGTTCGCCTGACGCGGAAATACGGTTCACTGCAAACTGAAATGGTATCTTTAAGAAATGATTCAGTGCCGTATAGAAATTCCTTTGCATCAATTCCATTATTAAATGTATTCTACATACATACATATTATACACATTCTGATTTCCTAATGTATCTCTTTTGTTATCATGCTTGGGAGGTCTATGCACATTGCTTTTAAGATTGAAGTCTTACTTTCTGGGTATATTATGTCCACATATGTTTTAAAGTTCTATTAATACCAGCAATAATGTCCATATTAATCGCTGTTGTCGAGTTTTGTATAAAAAATCGTATTTTGTATTTGACAGTTACTAAATAAATTATATTTAATAATTTTCCAAATAATCCACGTAGTAGAGACCAATAAATCTATCTCCAGTTATGAATAATTGTGAAACTTGATTTTGCACGTGAATTTATTTTACTAATGATATCAAAATAAGGACAATATAAATTTGAAGCTTTTGGTCTAACAAGAAAGACAGACGCTCTCAAAAGTCAAGCGCCCCGTGCTGCCGTGAATCCGGATCTTCTTCAGCAGTGCCATTGCATTTCAAATGCATAAAATTTTCCTAGCGTAACGACTCTTGTGAATTTTATGAATTTTGGACATTTGAATTATAAAACTTATTTATTTCATACATTTTAATATGGTTGTTGCTTCAGACTTTTGAAATAAATTATTTAAATAGTTTTTAGTTTTTTATAGCATTTTATAAAATCACAGCATTTTTTTCATTACATATGAAAAACTTTAGCTGTACTAAAATATCATCTGTATAATTCATTCAAATTACTAAAGACATTAATAGAATGGAAATAAAATGTTATTCTTTTGCTAATTCGTAATTCCCATTCATAGGTTAATAAAAGGATCAGAGTCCATCCGAAGGGCCACAGAGACCGACCTTGACGACGGTTCATTCGGTGACAAAACCCAATTAACGTGATTACGAACGACTTACAATTTATTCGTTTTTTATGTCCTCACTTTTCCTGGTTTCTATTGGCACAAAATACGATAATTGACTAAGATAATGATATAGTTTTATTTGTGAATCTACTCGTATTTACGATAGTTCATTCAATTCGTAATAAAAAAACATTTAAGCTATATCCTTCTACATTTTAGTGGGCTTATCACGAATTTGTCTGGCTTTCGAACCGAGTTCGCTTCAAGCGATTTGTATGGAAATTTGAGCAGCGCCACCGCGTGCTGATTTGGAACTACAATATTTTAGATACTTTTTGCTAATTTTCGAACGTTTCGATCTTTCGTTCATTTGATAGATTGCTGGTGCTCGTAGGCCGTTAGTAAAAATTCATGATCCCGATTGCTAACGGATCCGTTTTACTTGTGACAACTCGATTCGAAAGCCAGACTAAATTCGTGATAAGCCCACAGGTCAATTATATATGCTAGGTTAGTAGGCATATCTTAGACTTATCCGATCTTCAAATAAATAGCATCTCCATAATGTTTATTTTTCACTATTTTTATTCAATGATGAAACGTCTCTGTGGATAATACTAAAAGACTGAAAATACCTTTGTTCGCATTCTCCTACATCCTCTGCTTAACTAAATTACGAGTAGTTATGAGTACATTATATATTAGCTAATGTTATTACGCATAGATGTAGACACGCATCATTGGATTAGTTTCAGAAATGGATGCTCAAATTTACAGGAAGATGAATGTATTAATTGACATAATTATATAACGCATGTATATTTAGTTTGTTATATATATTTCATATGTCAAAATACGATTACATATTTCTACTAAATTAAATACCTATATAGTCGAGTGATATATTTTTTTCAAACTAAATGTTTTAAAATCTTCCTCAAGTATTATCGCTGTGTTAAGCATGTCGTCCTATTCTTTAATTAATTCATTATTTTTAATATTTAATTAATTTTTAAAAATAGTCATAAAGTATATTATAATGTAAGTAAAATGTAATTCCGTAGGAAGGCTTATAAATAAAAAAAAAATTAATGTATTTTGCACTTGACTATATGTGTAATTTGATGTATAGGTGTATACCATTCTACATACATAATGCCATTTTATATAGAATATGAGGTTTTTGGTTGGATGTGAAGTAACCGATGTAATGTATTTTTTGAAAGAATTCACATTTGACATATGGCTGTCAGTAATATACATAACAAATGTATTAAATGCAAATGGTAGACTACTTACTGTATCACATATTTTTTTAAAAGGGTGCTTTGAATCTATGTTATTATATTGTGGTATTTTGACAACATAGTTATCTTTCTCAAAGGTAGTTGATAAATTGCCCTGATAAATAATAAATGACTCGAGTCAATAGAAACTTTAATTTCCTCCCTATTTGGATGCGTAACAATAAAACTGTTTTAATCTCTTTAGTTATTGTTAGCGACTATACTCGTTGCCAACAATACCTCTTTGACAGTGACAATATAATTAATCATGCTGTTGTCAACTGAACAGCCTAAGTAAGCTTTTGGGCGGAATCTGTAGCGATGCCCGTTGACTGTTTTGCAAGGAAAATGTCTTTTTTATCAAATTACATTCATTAACCTTAAATTACATAAATTATTTAACACCAAGACTCAGCTTTTTTTTTATTAATTAATCAATAAATAATTATTTAGTATAAAATCTAAGGCATCGTGGTAGACTAGCGAACTAGGCTTCAATAATAACAAGGTATGAACAATTAATATTTACTTGTTCCGACTTGGGGCCAAGATGGTTACCTGCGTTTTCCAGTTACATTTTAGATGTACTATAGGAAACTATACTATTGTCTAGACTCTAGATCGTTCGGGATCATAGACAAGCTTCGCTATTCAAGTTCTTATTATAGAAGTAAATTGTATTGTACGTCGGTAACGAGCTAGCATACCAAACAGAACAAGAATAAAAGGAAATCGTTTTGGTTTGTATTTTTTTAATTGCGCCATTGTTCACTATCCATTAGAGCGTGTAATGTGTGGCATGTATAGTCAATAAATTACATGGGCCTAAGAATAAGTCTTTTTATTATAGTAGCTTGAAACATGCTGCTCTTAAGCTAGAGTACTGACGTTTAGACAAAACAACTGCTATCGCAGACAAAGGTCTACAAGCAACAACTACCCTCATTATGCCGACTTGAGAAGATTCCATAGTTATTGAAAGTATCTGCACTACCTTAAGACAGCAGACTAAAATAATAACCATAATTAGTCTGTCTATAGTGTAATTACATTGAAAAGAAAACTGTAATTATTTTATATGTTTGATTATTTCTTCATACAAATAATCAGCTATGTATTACTTTTTAACAATAAAAGTAAGTAAAACTCCTACAACTGGGACCAAAGTTCCTTTAAAAGTCAAAAAGTGGATATAGTAACAACGATCGAGACAAAAAGAACTTCTGTAACTTTATTCAAAGTTTCTCAGTAAATTATAATTATATTAATTTAGAAGGTCAGAATTCTAATTTTAAATAAGAACCACAGTGGACCTTCATAATTGGTCGGGTTATTTTAATATTTAATGTTATTATAATTGCTTTTAAAGTTTAATAAACGGACTCTAAGTTTTGTATTATTACCATTATTATGTAAATACGAGTGTTTTAGCAAATGGGGCCGTAATAAAATTCGATTTTCATTTGTTCACTCTTTAGTAAGACTATATAATACGCATACTTATAATATACCGATGTACAGTCATGTTATTATCTAAATATATATATGTGGCGGTCGATTCTACAAGCCGAAAATACTTATTTAAGAAGATTTGAGGTTTTGATGTTTAGTCTGTCAGTGTCATCTTTCTTGTTTCTTCTTGTCTTTTTATTGCCACAATGCATTGTGATAATTATATTTTTAAATCCATTTTAATCAGCAATATTATTTCACATAGGGAGTACTTGTGGCGGTCGATTCTACAAGCCGAAAATACTCATTTAAGAAGATTTGAGGTTTTGACGTTTAGTCTGTCAGTGTCATCTTTCTTGTTTCTTCTTGTCTTTTTATCGCCACAATGCATTGTGATAATTATATATTTTAATCAATTTTAATCAGCATTATTATTTCACACTAATTTTGCTAAAAGTGGTGACCCCGACGTGATGAACAACGCAACCAGAAAATAACCTTATTTGTGAAGTTATTAAGCTAACGGCAAATTTTGAGCTCGGTATATGTAGACATTCTAAGATCCCTCGGTCGTCATCTAATATACGGTGATTACAGGGCGCTTAATGCCGCTACAATGCCTAACAGAATCAACTCTTCACAACATGGCCAATGAAAAGTATCAAAACACATAAGAAGCGGAATCGGCAGTTAAGATCCTGTGCCTTGCAAATTTTCTCATGTATTTATGGATATTGTTGGACCTCTTCCACCATCCAATCATTATACATGTTATTAAATATTATGAATCGCTTCACTAGCTGGCCAGAAGACTCTGCCACGGACATGGAAACCTTCGCTTTCAAACTTAGAGAACATGTTCGTGTACTTAAGTCAGTTAATGCAAAACATCATTCAACTCAAAATGCTGCTTTCTTTCATCCAGAATCAAAACGTAGCATGCTTTTGTTCATCAAGAAAACATCATGTGTTAAGTATTTTCAAGACAGTAACAACATATCAATGGCTGCAGAATACGCTTTCCGGATATATATTCTTCTGAATTTACCGAGAGGGGAGTACTTGTGGCGGTCGATTCTACAAGCCGAAAATACTTATTTAAGAAGATTTGAGGTTTTGACGTTTAGTCTGTCAGTGTCATCTTTCTTGTTTCTTCTGGTCTTTCTATTGCCACAATGCATTGTGATAATTATATTTTTAATCCTTTTTAATCTACACTATTATTTCACATAAGTTTCTCTAAAAGTGGTGACCCAACGACTTTCGAACAACGCAACCAGAAAATAACCTTATTTGTGAAGTTATGAAGCTAACGGCAAATTTTGAGTTCGGTATATGTAGACATTCTAAGAGTCCTCGGTCGTCATCTAATATACGGTGATTACAGGGCGCTTAATGCCACTACAATGCCTAACAGAATCAGCTCTTCACAACATGGCCAATGAAAAGTATCAAAACACATATGAAGCGGAATCGGCAGTTAAGATCCTGTGCCTTGCAAATTTTCTCATGTATTTATGGATATTGTTGGACCTCTTCCACCATCCAATCATTATACATGTTTAGAGAAATTTATGTGAAATAATAGTGCGGATTAAAAAGGATTAAAAATATAATTATCACAATGCATTGTGGCAATAGAAAGACCCAAGAAAGATGACACTGACAGACTAAACGTCAAAACCTTAAATCTTCTTAAATAAGTATTTCCGGCTTGTAGAGAAATTTATGTGAAATAATAGTGCGGATTAAAATGGATTAAAAATATAATTATCACAATGCATTGTGGCAATAGAAAGATCAGAAGAAACAAGAAAGATGACACTGACAGCATAAACGTCAAAACCTCAAATCTTCATAAATGAGTATTTTCGACTTGTAGAATCGACCGCCACACATGTTATTAAATATTATTAATCGCTTCACTAGCTGGCCAGAAGACTCTGCCACGGACATGGAAACCTTCGCTTTCAAACTTAGAGAACATGTTCGTGTACTTAAGTCAGTTAATGCAAAACATCATTCAACTCAAAATGCTACTTTCTTTCAACCAGAACATCAAAACCATCCTTTTGTTCATCAAGACAACATCATGTGTTAAGTATTTTCAAGACAGTAATAACATATCAATGGCCGCAGAATACGCTTTTCGGATATAAATTCTTCTGAATTCACCGAGAGGGGAGTACTTGTGGCGGTCGATTCTACAAGCCGAAAATACTCATTTAAGAAGATTTGAGGTTTTGACGTTTAGTCTGTCAGTGTCATCTTTCTTGTTTCTTCTTGTCTTTTTATCGCCACAATGCATTGTGATAATTATATATTTTAATCAATTTTAATCACCAATATTATTTCACACAAGTTTCTCTATATATAAAACTCAAAGGTGACTGACTGACATAGTGATCTATCAACGCACAGCCCAAACCACTGGACGGATCGGGCTGAAATTTGCCATGCAGGTAGATGTTATGACGTAGGCATCCGCTAAGAAAGGATTTTGATCAATTCTGCCCCCAAGGGGATAAAATAGGGGATGAAAGTTTGTATGAAACTTTGTCAATTTTAAACCGATAGGGCTGAGACTTTGCATGCATAAAGCTACTATGACGTAAGCATCCCCTAAGAAAGGATTTTGATAAATTCCATTTGCATTTGTGCAGTATGAAACTATTTGAATTTTTGAGGTTAGGTGTCATTTTTATAGTTAGATGCCACTTTATTACAGAAGTGTGATAGGTATTGTCTGTTGACTGATATATGAAACATCTTCATTATTACGCAGACGTAGTTGCGGGCAACAGCTAGTATTAAATAAAGGACCCCAAATACATCAGAACAAGGCCAACATAAACATAAGACACTGCGCCAAATATCAAAAAAGCGCAATCAAAAAAAAACCTTAAAAACACACATAATGAATTACAGATGCCAATCAATTTGTTTTCATATATAAAGCATATATCAGCTTCATACATTACGTAACACATAACTTAATAAAAATATCTTATTACATTTTATTTTAACTACGTTTATTTCATGTACAGGCTATGATTGACGAGTTTCTTGTGGTCTTCTTCTCGTCATACGCCTTTCCGAAGTCATGGTAGAATCTAACGATGAGCAAGCGCACGCCTTTAGTGCCTATGCTAATAAACTATTTTCATTCATTCATTCATTACACAATTGTAAAAATCCGAAAACATTTAAAACTCATATTTATTATAATTTTCATAATAATATGAGAAAATAATAAATTTAAATATTAACAACTTTACCGAATGAAAATTCACATCGAACTAAACTGTAAATAACTTATTATTTGTTATATTTTATTTAGTAAGAAACTATTTCTTTTTTCTTTAGCGCTTTGGTGCTTAAGTTTTACGTCTTTTATTCTTGCGGAGAAGCAATGAAACGTGTAATATGAAACGAGTAAGCGGAAAAATAGATTATATGAGATTTAATATTTTCTTCTATTTCATATAAATATTACACATTAAATACAATGAATTTAATTTAATAGAGAAAACGCCAGGAACAAATATCAAATGTAAATATTGCAAATAAATGTAGTAGATTTTATTTGATTTCTTTTGTTTATCGACTTATTTTAAAATGATTTATACGTATCTGATATCCTTTTAAGTATCCTCTCTAAATAATTACCTACTGCCATTGTTTTATTATGTTTACATATTAAACTAATAGCTAGAATAATTTCAAAATTAATAGAAAATATATGTATGAAGAAAGTAATTGAAACAAAAAAGATGTATTATGATTTAATGATGTCTAAAACGTACTAGTTACTACTACGCTAGTCTGTTACGTACTCGATTACAAATAGAAACAAATTTCAAATTTCATTAGTTACCAAACTGTAATGGCAAACACGCAAATTTATATTTTAAACCACAATAGATGTCTAAGCCGATAATATCCCCATGAATTATTCAAGGATTCGCCAAAATATATGGAGAATATGTGGAGAGTAAAAACTTTTATCATCAAGTATCTAAACAGATTCGCTAAACCCTATTTAAGATGACTATTCGATTTATACGACTTGTCATTATACAGATATCTGTTGTGTACGTTTGTGATATTTGCCCACACAAAAAAAAACCAGTACTCTATTGTTTTATTAGCTTATTAATTACTAGCTGATGCCCGCGGCTTCGCTCCCGTTAAGAAGTATTATTATTAATGAGGTATAGTTTTTGCGGCTTTATTTTTGTTTAGCGTGTGTAAAAACGTCTTCATCACAGTAACTCCAATCTTTAATTTCAGTTCAATCATTATTTATCCCCTATATTATCAATTGTACCTACAAACATTATATTGATGCCTACGTCAAACTATGATTGGCGAGTGGTTTGGGCTGTGCGTTTGATCACTAAGATTTCTACCTTTGAGTTTTATATATATAGAAGAAGAAGATTTATGATATTATCAATTGTACCTACAAACATTATATTATACAAACTATGATTGGCAAGTTTCTTGTGATTTCTACTCGTCATATGCCATCCCGAAATCTCGTACACTCAGACTACGCGCCTAAAATGCCTATGCCAAATAAAACTTTTTGATTCGAATTAAACACGATAGTATTCTGCAAACAATAAAATTATAATGGTTAATAAAAAATTTAAAAAGCCAGCTTCATTTATCGCAATGAAGACGTGAAAACTTAACCGTATTTTAGATCTGGCGTTAAAAGTGAAAAGGGTCTCTACTCAATTTCCGTTTCTAGGTATCGGTCGCTGAATGACATCTTTCGTCCTTCTCTATCACAGATATCGCTTAATTAGAATGAACACACCGGATGTAGGGATACTCGTGCCCTTAAAAAGATATAGGTTAATGTCATGACATTAACTATTAAAATTGTTTGCCTTTTTAGTTTAATTATTCATATAGGTATACTTTTCAACAATGGCTAGTGTTAATTTTTATAATATTAATTTAATATTTACCGCATTCTTGGTCGTTATAATCACGTTTAGCTTATAGCATAGTTCACCATGTATAAATATATAGACAGTAGAGATCCATAGCAATTTCTAAAACCGTGTCAACGCAAAATGTCCTTCACTTATTATTATTTATTTGTTTACCAAATCGCGTACTCGTAATATACCTAGACATTGTTGATTGGTATATAGTTTTAATAAGTTTCCCTATCCCAACGTTTAATAATAATTTCGTATATGACTGCACAAACTAATAGGTGTAAAATAAATGGGACGGCTATTTCTAATAATGGAACTGCATACATTTTAAATACTAATTATTATTAGGCTTATCTTAAACAAGATAATTCGGATATAATCAATCAATTCAATTTGAACACTTGTAAGTAATAAGACCACTAGTGAATGAAATGAAATGAAATTAGTTTATTAACATAGGCACTAAAGGCGTGCGCTTGCTCATCGTTAGACTCTATAATGACTTCGGAAAGGCGTATGACGAGAAGAAGACCACAAGAAACTCGCCAATCATAGTCTGTAGATAAAATAATTAACAAAAATAACTGAATTTTCATTCAGAAAAAAAAGTAAATAACAATTCAAAAGTGTTTAGTATTACCACATTGACTCTCGAGATTAATAATGTAACAATGTTATTTTCGATGGTTTCTTTAGATAATATCTTTGGATATGTTAAACATCCCTACTAATATTATAAATGTAAATGTGAGTTTGTTTGTTACGTTTTCACGCAACAACTACTTAACCGATCATCATGAAACTTTGTACACATATTTTTGGTGGTACTAGAAGTAACATAGGATACTTTTTATTTTTTTTTAAATATGATTTTTTACTACAGTTTGGAATCATATTGATTCATTTCTATTGAAATGATCTCTAATACTTATTTAATGACTTAAATGCGAGCGAAGCCGCGGGTAAAAGCTAGTATTTCATTAACGAAAACAAATTAAATGGAATTATTACAGATTTTTAGTTAATTGTTTTTATAATAATAAGTATTGTTTATTCTACTGATATATGCGCAATGTATACCTATATATATATATATTTCACATGTATGAAGCCAAATAGTGACGGAGAGCGTAGTCATAGTATTAAAGCGTCTTTATACACATGTATGTACTCGTATACAACCATATGAGAGTGAAGGACAATTCGATGATGGCCAATTGCTACCATAAGATGACAAAATACTGCAGTGTGCGCTGTCAGCTTAATACGTCTGTAAAGGAAATTATTTAAAATTATTTTGCTTATAATTCCCGCTACAACATTCAATAACTTGTCTCGACGCGTTTCGCCACTTCACGTGGCATCATCAGGATACGTGTGGTCGCTTCGGCTTCGCTTCGTTATTGAATGTTGTAGTGGGAATTATAAGCAAAATAATTTTAAACAATATCCTTTAATATGGATTTCCGCAAAGTAACGCCTGAAACAACCAATTATAATACGTGTGTATTGCGACTTTAACTCCATTAAAAATTGTAACACTTTTTCCGTGCATATTAATTAGTGACCTCAGAATGTGAGCATCGTACCGTGGTCGAGAAAAAGTCATTAAGGGTAAATAATTATCTAAAGAACAATGGTGCCGGGGAGACTTTGCGAACCGTAAACCGTGTTACAATATTTTACGTCGACTTGAAATTTGAGTCGTTTGGTTGACGTTTATTTTAGAAATTATTCTCATGTTTGTATCAAATAATTTTGAATTGCAACATTAATGTTGTTTTTTTTTGTTGTTGTAAAATTAAATAATATTTTGTACATTAAACCGAATATTTATAATTATTTGTACATAAAGTTTAGGAAATTACTAACATAATTAAAGTTTTCTGATGAGTATTATTTATTATTTTAATTATTAGGCCGTATGAAATGTAATAAAGGACAACATAATGTTAAATTCAAATAAATCATTTGTTTTTTTTAATGAGTTTCTTGTGATATTCTTCTCGTCATACGCCTTTCCGAAGTCACGGTAGAGTCTAACGATAAGTAAGCGCACGCTTTTAGTGCCTACGTTAATATGTTTATTCAATAAATATATTAAATAAATAATGTTTAATTTTTGAAGTTACAAATAGCCTTTGAAAATAAATGATTTTTAAATATAATTAGAGAGCTCTTTGTAGAATAATTCGTAAAAGGGACAAAACACTAACCTCGATCTTCCGCTTCACCAAAAACACGATTTAATTAGATTTGTGCAGCACCAAGATTGTGTCGTATAACAGAATTTGCGACGAGAAAGAGGTCTCAAAGACAACGTAGAATGAAGTGTTAAAATTAAATTGGAGTAAAATAAATAGTTGCGAGGTCGCCGATTCTAATTACACGAAGACAGCGTCGAAGCGAGTCGCGTTCTAACTTACTACAGACTTAATAACATTTTCAAGATTTATTATCATTTTTTAATTGCATAAATTCACAAAAGCAGAATTGGTATTATTTTATAATATAACATTAAACTTTGCTATCAAACTAAGAACACGTTTGAGAAAATTTATAAATATATGATATTTGGTACTCAATGGTCTCTGCTTTATGAATACGTATGCGTGACCAATCAGACGCGGAAACAGCAACTTTAGGCGAATAATTTATTAAACATATGTATATAGTAATCTAATTATATTGATGACTATCTGGGAAAAAGTAATTGTGTTTGATCTAAAGCTAGTGTTTAAAACGCATTTTCGCAATGCCCATTCTAATAGAATATTAAACCTATGTGACGGAGCCATCAAGAGCTTCAGTCTCATTGAATATGTAAATCGCAGGTAAAATTGAAAATTCCAGCTCCGATCGGCTATTAGTAGTATTAAGACGACGAAAAGTGAAGACAAAAAGGACCGCGTTTTATCCTTGAAGAAAAAAAAGATTTCGCACGAGCGTCCGAGACGCACATTTATTAGTTCGATATCTGTTAAATTGTTGTTATAATTGTAATCAATACAAATCGAATTAAATGATATTTTGATACGATAATTATACAAATATTATACAACTATATTAGACAACATAATAAAACAAGTTATAACCGCTCAAAACACATGTTTCAGCTAACGCCGATACCAGAGAGAAGAGAGCGATCACGTGATATTATAGTGACATATCGGAATAGTAATAAGTAGACATGTGCTTTTTGACTTAGTAAAGATCTTAATATACATTTACGTATAACAAAGATACAATAGTGTCAACGTAGATTAAAACACAGCCTGTCTAGACTAATTTGATCGATTCAGTATTAGGTTATTATCAGTAGATTAGGTTCGAATATGTCATTTCACCATTAATGAAAATAATACAACATCAACAGATTTATCAATTTCGTCTAAATTATGCGCAAGCCCCTGCACATGAATTCCTAGAAAATCCAATTTCAGTGAATGGGTAAATTGAAATGCAAGTACAGTCAATTGCAAAAATACAACTATTTTAAAATCAAAATAAATTTGTAATTCTTAACGTATTATTAAGTTAAAACGTATATTTACACTTTCTTGAGATTTGCAAAAATATTGAATTGCGTTTCAACTTTGAAGTATTTAAACAGTACATATTTTTCTTATCAAGCCGGCATAGTAAAGACGATAGTTATTACTCAATGATATAAGTTATTTACGCTTAGAGACCGCACTCCATCTTAACAGGTGGAGCACGATCAATATGTACTTTTGTATTTGATTATACATATTTGTAATAACACTATACTGACCGACAAAGAGCATGCCGAATGGATATATATTAATTTTCAAATACGCGTTACGTTCGCGGACCATGACTTTGTAATATATGAAACTGACACGCATGTCAGTAAGTATATTCACTTACTATACTTGTCAGTAAGTATGCTTACTTTCATATAGTATAGATATTTCATCAATATAATAAATATACCATATAATCTAGAAGCTTATAAGCACCTTTACTTTTAAAATACAACTAACACTTTGTATATATATAATTACCTTTTTTTATAGTAGCCTGGCCTATAATTCAGTTCGCCTGAGGTAAAGCTGAAATGCGGTTCTCGAGCAGAGACCTCTACTCTGCTGGCTCGAGGAGACGAATGTGCTCTGTCCAAATTGTCACAGCCAACAGGATAAGTAAGAAGAAATATTAAGCGAAATACTTGCTAACCTTACCTACTCTATGTAGGTGACGACGCGCGACGCTTGCAAAAACTTTTAATTAGTTGAATCTCTATAGTCGCACCTGCTCTACTTCATTATCTTACACATAGATAAACGTCTTCCATCTTCATTTATCATTATGTTTAGTCTTTATTCCCTATTGTTACTATATTTTTACATCGATGCTAGATCTACTATTAAGAATAAAATGATCACTGTCTTATTAAGTGTTATCGTCGTATTAATTCACGCTGTATTTTGTTCTCATTGAAACCTGTTATAAAGTGCAAGGATACTTCATGATATTAACTTATATATCTATTAAACATAATAATAATAATAAATACTTTATTGCTTTAAAAAAAAACAATGCTGATACAAATTAATTCATAGGAAACAGATTTAGAGCAATTGGCGATCTTATCACTAAAAGTAATTTCTTCCAGATAACCAATTGTCATAGAAGAAGCAGTAATAGTATTGGGATAAATAAAATACACAAATATAAGTAAACTAAATATACTTGTTAATTTTCTAAGTAAACTGTTCCTCGCATGGTGGCCAGTTCAGTCACGCAGTTTTGGTGGCCTTTTGGCCGCGTTGCTCTTAATTAGTTTTAAGAAATATTTAAAGATTAGGTATAAAAATTATATTCATTCCTGTATTACAGTAATTTATATTGAAATAAGTCATTTATTATGTAACCTATTATTACTATTATTTCTCAAATAAATTATTTAGATATTTCTACTTCTAGAAGTCACATAATTTGTTATACAAAACAATGACAATAGCATCTTTATTTCTTAACCTGTAAGTATGGATTTAGTTTGTGTATAATAAGAACTGCGCTCAATTTGCAATGGTAGCCAGTGGCACCTCATTTACTCAAATGAATTCGTAGTCTGTTTAGTGTAAACATCTCGAGCAGGTGTTGGGAGCTTAACGGACTGTTACAGAGAAATGGCTGTGTACTTCTTTGAGTGTTCAGTTGTTTTAGTGTCGATTTACGATTGCGTCTACAATGTTGCCAAAAATTACTCTATTCTACGTTGACACAGTAGGACTGTATTTGATATCAACCTTAATTAGACTTATGTTTAACTAGCTTTTACCCGCGGTTTCGCACGCATTTAAGTCATTAAATAAGTATCAGAGATTATTTCAATATGATCTAACCTCAAAAATTCAAATAATTTCATACTGCATATATAAAAATGACAGACGGAAATAAAAATAAATATAGAAAAATTCCAAATAGCTGAAACTATAGTCAATTGGAAACTATAGTAAAAAATATTTATTTTTTAATAAAAAGTATCCTATGTTACTTCTAGTACCTCCAAAAATATGTGTACAAAGTTTCATGATGATCAGTTAAGTAGTTGTTGCGTGAAAACGTAACAAACAAACTCACATTCACATTTATATAGTAGGGTTCATATTATTATAGCATACATGATATATGACACTGGCATACATATGTAGGCAGATATACGAAATACAACGCGTCCGTTACACTCGGGTCACGTGTTTATTGCAAATATTTCAAAAAAGAAACTTCGATTTAAGGTTTAAGATGTTTATTGACTCAAAAAGAATTACAAAAAATTCACTTAATTGAGATGATAGTAATTATAAATAAAAAACGTAGCATATTAACAAATAATAATTTATCAGTAAAATGAGTTGTAATGTATCAATAAGTTCATGTCAGATTCAAACATTGTGTACTTCTTACGTTAGGAAAAGATCATTATCCATAACAATGACGATGTACTTTGGTTTATTTAATAACCTTGATAATTACTTGTGATTATGTACAACTACATCTGTCATGGACAAATTATATGTATTCTAACAGTCTACATGAAAGAATTGTATGAATCGAAAGACTCAATCGTTAGAACTATATTTGTTTTTACTTGTGTTACGTCGACGTTAGCAAAGCCGTGGAAAGTGAAATTCGTTATTTAAAATACAGTAGTTTTAAATGTGTTACTCTGTTTGCAATTTCGTTAACTTCTGTAAAAATATGTTTAGTTTAGTTTTTACATATAATAGTTTGTTAGTACACTTTTTTTTAAATAAGTAACACATAAATAATTAAAACAATAAACGTGGCGATATCAGTCTTATTAAACACATTCACATGTTTTATTCATTTAACTGCAGAGTTCTTCACCTATCTCTCTCGCTTTTTGTTTATACACTTAAGGTATGAAATCTTATACCATTTTAACTCTGATCTAAAAATTCTAACTGCCTTTTGTAACTGCATATAAATCAAAGTCTATTTAAAATACATTTATCATATTAGATACTTTTTAAGTGAGTAAAGTATTTCATATGCACCTTTGCCCTTTATACAATACGGAATTATTTTAAAACAATTAAGTATTACGTTTTATCACAAGATAAAACCCCGTATCTATTCGATATCGACAACCTGTTAATTGCTTTTCATTTTGTCCACACTAATCAGTGTAAGGGTCATTGAGACCCAGTTACTTTGATATTGAGTTATTTGAAATACGACTTTTCACGTAATTATTGTATGATCTCTTATTTGTACAGATTGGCAATTAAGTGAAAATCGTGTATGGGAATTTCGTTTGCTGACTTTACCACCAAAGAATTTTAATTTGTTAATGCGTGATATAATTTACATATAAATAGATTTTATTAGAAAAACGTTTACACTGTATTTCGCTTAAACAAGCAGACAATATAGATAATAAAAATACTAAGGTATTTTTTCTAAATTTTCATGTATTTTTATACGAATTTGATGCTAGTAAAACCAATGTCAGTGATACAATCTTTCATAACAAAGTTACACCGTATATTTTTCAGTACCTACTTTTAACCTCGAACTACTTATAGAAATAATCTTAAAATGCTTTTAACGGCTTATCGTTGCTTACAATAACGAGCTGTCTAGTTGTAAAGATTTCAAAACATCGGCTTAAAATATTTAAGATAAACGCAATAGCAAACGTGTATCTTACATATGTAAAATAATATGAAATTATTATTATCTATTAGATACTGTTAGTTTAGGATTTATTTTGTAGATAGACCTACCTATTAGTGTTTTTATGTGATAATAGTTGATAATAACAAAAAACACAGAATATTTATACCAACCATAATTGAGCTCTTAAAACTAGTCTTATTTAACATGTTTTATTGTAATGCATTTTTGACGATCACACGTCAATTAAGTGTTAAAAACTGACTACAAGTTTCCTGCTTAGATCGCGTTTTATTATCACTTTAAATGGCGGACAAATTAATCGAATTATACAAATGAAATTGTTTGCTGTGTTTTTAATATTATTTGTTTTTGGTGCGAAAGGTAAAGTTTTTACAAGATGTAGACTCGCAGAGGAACTCGTCAAAGAAAATATTATACATAAATCGTTTCTTGGAAATTGTAAGTATATTTTTTAATACAACTATTATTTTGGAATGCCAATTTTAATTGTACAATATACACATATATAAGAAGATATAGGTTATTACAAAAAATAATAGTACAGAATAATAAACCTAAATAATAAAAAAATGTTTATGTATTAGAGGTATTATTCCATTAAAAATAGTATTATAATTCGAGCATCATGATTATCATTTTGTTTAACTAAGTATCAATTATATATGACTGCCATTGATATATACATTATAGTAACGGAAACATATTTGCGTTCCCAATGTATATCGAATTCAATAGTGCCAATAGTGTTAGTGTTTAATTTGATATAAACCAAAGAGGCCAAATTAACAAAAAAAATGCATCGTTTAAATATTCATAACATGGTAAATATCTAATAAGGCTATTAAAAATTTAAGGATTATTTTTAAAAATTTGAAACGACTACTACCTTTTTTGCGCGTGACTTAAGATGTTTATCTCTCTATTATATGTATATCTCAATGGTAATTGCTAAAATTACCTTGAACTTGACTTTATAGTATTATCGCTACTTAATGTTGATATAAATGAACGACGTAATAAGTAAATAAATATTACACCTTACTGGTTGCCTGTTCCAAAACAAATGACACATGGGACTATTCTATGTATATCTTTAGAGAAAATTTTGGCCTTTATTCGTCTTTTAACGGCTCCTATAGCGCATAGTTACGCAGAGGTCCTAGTTTTATTCCTAGTGAAAAGAAAACAAATGTTTTTTCTAATGTTTATTTAGAATTTGTTTTGGACCTAGATGTATGTTGCCCTAGTAGCAATATAGCTATATGTATTCATTTGTTTGCTCACATTATATCGTAACTATTTCATGAATTAAGTTGAACATTTTTTATTAGCCTTCAAAATATAAAGTTCAATTTGGCTTAAAGTAAACATGTAAGTAATACCTATCTACTGGCAGATATTCCACAAAACGTCGACATTCTCGTTAGTATTACAAGTGTGCAATTTGTCGGTCAAACTCGTAATAGGACGTGAATGCTTCGATCGAATTTTATGTAGGTACTATTTATAGTATAGTTATGTATAACATTTTATGCAGTATTCTGTCGGCCTCAATGGCGGTTAGCGTGTTTTATAAATACATACGTATGTATTATAGAAAAATATTTACTATACCTACAGTTATCACTAAGCGAAGTAAGCTTGGAAGTAGCTGGATTTAAAACTAGAGTATGCCTTGTCAATTTAGATGGAGTACATTTGTTGAAAAGGACGCTTAGAAGAAGAAAACACGGTCAACAACCCATGTATGTTGTAATAGGTGGGATATGTATACCGAAATGTATGGGTCATATTTTAGACGGTGCAGCGCGCCGCTTTTTAAATTTCACTACATTGTTGCAACGTAACTGCCAGTATTTACAAAAAAAATGTTTTCAGAGATTTCCAGTGGATGCCTAATTTACTTTTAGGACAGTGAATGTGTGTTTTATTACAAGCGATAACATTGTTATGATAGAACTGCATTTTATATTTGTAAAAAATAAACAAAATGAAATAAATGAATTAAGGGAGTTTGAATTGTTCGTCGATCCCCGTAGCGCTGTAATCAGCACGCGAAAGCGCCTCCATTCCCGCTTAAAATAAATATTGATTCGTAATATATATTTATTGGTATATTATAAACAAATGAAATAAATAAATGAAAACTTAATTGGGGTCAGAGGAATGTATTTATTACTGAAAATTTAAGAAAATTAATGATATTTAATTAATTAAAAGTCATTCCTAAGGTCATTGTATTTCTGATAGTTGAATAAGTTAGGAATCGATGGAAAATCGATAGCTATGTTGTTCATAGATGGAAATCAATAATGAAGTAACTTCTTTATCAAGGTCACATTCCGAACGTTGAAAGTCGATTGATAATCAATTGTAAGAAGTAATAAATGCAACTATAAATAGAGCCCTAATACCTATGCAAGAACATCCCCAAGACGTACTCATCGAAAAGCATTTGAAAATACATAATCAATGCAATGGCTAAGTAATTTGTTAATTATCAACTTTTATATCGTCAATATCAGCATTGACATTTGGCCTGCGGACATGCGCGTACGCAAATTACATTAGTCTATATTCGACCTTGTTTTATTTATCCGAATAAAACTAGTTTAGTATATAAATGTATTTACTGGAAACCTATAGTTACATATACCTATATATTGTAGAAAACAGCAAACAGAGAAATGCATCTACTAAAAATGCCTGCATCTGTCACATGCATACGTGACGTGCCAATTTGCGTAACTAAAGCTTATAAAATAAGTACGTCGCGCATATGTGTGGGTGTGGTTTAATTTATTTATCATTTAAAATAAATTTGGCTAAATATCGTGTTTATTATTTATTAAAAATAACGAAAAATAAACAAAATTACTCGCATCTGAGTGGATTTATTGTTAACTTAGTAATTTCGTCGAAACGAGAAAAGCCCAAATAAGAATACACTAGGTAAATCTACTGAATTTTACAAATTGAATTATTTTATTTGTCAGTTGTTTTAGTGTAGTCATGCTGGGCTCGCGTTTCTTCATATTTTATATTATTCTCTGTTTATGTTCAAATAAAGTGGAGCCGAAGAGGTTTGATACTAGATGTAAATTAGTGCGTGAATTGCTAAAAGTTGGCATACATAATGATGGATTTCTTGGACAATGTGAGTTTTTGTTTATTTATTCAGCCTTGAACTTGGTTTTTTTTACCGGTATTGTGTTTTAAAAACAGTACATAATGGATAGACTTAAACAGTATTATTGTGATGCAATAAACGAATAAAAATTGTAAGTAATAATGATTGTATTGATAAACTCATCTACATAATATAGAAGCGATTTTTACGTTAAAAACAAAGTTTTTTCCGAGTAGTATTTTATGAATTATTAATACGCAATTCCCATAGATGCGTGACCTAAGCCTAATGTATACAATTAACAGATGCACGCACATGTCACGCAGCAGATAATTCTAATTTTAAAAGAAAATATTATAATTTTATACAATTATATAATTATGTAGTACAACTAATTATGATCTTTAAATCAAGGCCACATATGAATATACATACGGAGTGATTTTTTTAACAGAAGCCACACACCAAAAGAGTTTCCTTTGACGTTTGTATTACAATTAGGAGGTGTTGTATGAATCGTGACGAGGATAAACACGTGTACCTGTTTATATATATTCGTGTAATAGGTATAAATATACTCACATATCAAATCATTTACAAGCAGCATCGTATTTTGATCGGCTTAGTAAATTTAAATATGTATGTATGTACATATACGTACAATGCCCCTTAAAGGTCGACTACGCATGCGCATATTAATTAATTTGGTAATTTATAAAACACTTATGGTAACAATTTTCTTACGTTATAATAATCCTTCTATTAATATATTTATATATACCTATATTTGTTTTTATATACATTTCTAGTCTACTACAAGTTCTAATACAACACTATAATATAAACGTACTTAATTGACACCATGACCGGAAGTATACGCTGACAGACCCCCGCGGACTAATTGAAAGTATGACATTGACGGACAGTTTTTCTCAACTTTTAATAGCTTGACAAAACTGGACTATTATCACATGTCATAATGGGCGAAAAAGCATACATTCATATTAGGCATTAAGTTCGCCTATTTGTGAAACTCTTACAGATAAATAATTTTCTTATTATTATTATTATATCTTTATTAATATAGCTTGTTTACAATACCTCTGTCAAACAAAAGGCTCTTTCCCCTTTTTAGACGCATAATATCATCAAGTTGTTTTTCCCCTTTTTAAATTCAGTTAAGTAACATGGTATTTCCTCCAAATTGGAAGTAGCTAGTTTTTTATTAGTTCCTGATTATTTTAATTCTTTTCATTTTAGGGGTATGTTTAATAGAAAAAGTTAGCAATAGAAACACGGCAGCGTTTGTTACAACTCCAAGCGGAAAGAAGCATTATGGACTTTATCAGGTGATTAATTATGTTTCTAGAAAAAAATCTGTTTGTATGGTGTACTGGTTATAACACTCCAGAAATCCTAGTGCCATTCCTAATCTGTATATTTATTTGTTGTGTGGCTTTCTCATACAGAGGACAGAGAGAAATACAGAGAGAAAGAGCGAGAGAGCAATATAATAGATTTGTTACTTATTATTAAGAACTATACAATTTACAGATACCAAGCCGATGGTGCAGGGAAGGCAAGAAAGGTGGTGAATGCAATATAACCTGTGACTGTAAGTACAATTGGCTAATAAGTACTGAAACAGAACTGAATAGATATATGAGTGAAGAATGCAAGGATTCCGGGTTCCATTCTTAAACTAAATTTTTTCCTAAGTACTGTTTTGATTCTGATCCTTATATGTCTATATAAAGAACAAGGTAACAAAAAGCCTTACAAACAAATCGTTAGCTTCTACTGAGCTCCTACAATTACTTGCTAAAAATATATTTGAAAAATCTACGTTTTAGGTGTTTTATGTTTGTATGTAAAATATATACACTTTTAAATATTTGTGTGTTGGTCTAGAAACTACAGCGACTTTTGTTTTAGGAAGCGAATTCCTTACCTCCAAACTTCTATTCAGATTTAAACTTCACTCTTCTATAAACTTGAACTTGTCTTTTGTTTTTCAGCTCTCCTAGACGATGATATTCGAGATGATACGGAATGCGCTGTCTTAATATTTCATAAAGAAGGGTTTAAATATTGGACACAATGGACTAATAGATGCAAAAATGACAATCATATTACTAATGAAATTTACAGGTTAGTAATTTTACTTACTAATTTTATTTATCCTCTTCTTCGTGAATTATGTATTAAAGTTGACGTCTATGCAAAAACAAAACACAACAATTCAGCAATTTCATTAATCAATTTTTATTAAACCATTTTATACTTTAAAAAGAGTAAATTAATTTTGTTTTGTTAAAAAGTACCAAAAATGTCATGACATTCGTAATGTATAAAACTGACAAATGCTCGCATGTCAGTAACTTGAAATGAAATTGAAATGAAATGAAAATAGTTTATTAGCATAGGCACTAAAGGCGTGCGCATTTGCTCATCGTCAGACTCTACAATGGCTTCGGAAAGGCGTATGACGAGAAGAAGACCACAAGAAACTCGTCAATCATAGCCTGTATATGAAATAATTAACAACAAAAAAAAAACTGAATTTTCATTTAAAAAAAAGCAAATTACATGTACTTTGTACTTACACTCTACGCATACATATATACTTAATAGTATAATTACTGTTAATATAGGTACTATTAATGTAACAAAGCGTATTTCTGAAACAAAATAAAGTTCTTCACATTAAAATTAAATACATGTTTCAGATCATGTCCAGATCTAACGTCGCCAAGAACAAGTCCCGAAAGAGCCCTCGTACCACGATTAAAAAGAAAATATCCAAGAAACGTGTCGGTCTACAATTATTACAACGTTATGCATAGGATAATATAAGCTGTTTGTTTTTATTTATGTGTATTTATTTACGATCTACATGCATAATAAATACATAAATAGTTAAGTTAAATTTATTAACAAATTGCCTATACATACAACGCCCTAACAATCAACAATCACAAACTAAGGAATATCAGGACAAAAGGGGTTAATCAGGCGTACTTGTGGACCCGTAATCATTCACAAAATAACGGATTTGACAGCGACGTTACGACGGATAGGCCACTCAATGCTTATTTTACGGACATTCGACAGGACTTTTTACGGGCTTATATGTCAAAATTCACGTAAGCTACAGAGGTGACGGCCGTATCACGAAACTTCGGATATGCCTGAGTAGCCCCCAGGACACGTATAACACCGAGACGCGAGACATTTTAAATATTATATTAAGAGATAAATTAATAATACAAAGAAATATCCGATTAGATCATAACTTTGTTCCAGAGAAGCTTTCATACACCTTGTACAATTTGTATCCTAAATTAGGCTCCACAAGTAATTTTAATAATAATATTGTGACCCTTGGCATTTCAAACTCTTATCTTTAACTGAATACTATGAAATATACAATTTTAGATAAAAGCTAAATTAAAAGGCTTAGTATGAAGCTAAGCCTGAATAAAACTGCGCTCGGTCGAGCTCCATATTGCTCAAGTAGGCTCAGTTTTCTAGAGCGACTAGAGTCGAGTGTACTACGTGTTTAATTCACATAAACATTGGTGACGTCACGGCTGCTTTCGAACCGTCTTATATTTCAAGTTAGTTTTAAAACAATTGAAAACAAAAAGAACGTTTTTTAAATTTTGTGTCAGACGTTTGGACCTTTGTCATAAATTATAAATGTTATTAAAATAAACATATCACTTTTGAATAGATCTAGTTTCTGTATTGATACTTTTTAATAAATAAAAAAAAACTCTATTGCAAGTGGCAAAGTTAATGCCATAAGACATGTTCTAACAGCTAACTAACAATCGGGAAAAGAGCGCGGATATTGGGGAGTTAAAATTAGTTAATAATAATTAGAAGTACAAATACGTATATATAAATAGCGTACAAAATACATAATAAATATTTTAATGTTTAATCAGATTTGTGTAAGACATGAAGTGAAACTCTACATATATTGCTTAATGACAAATGTTTAAGTGAACTAATCGGACTTTATCAGTCAAGCCTGTCCATAAAAAAGTAGAGTACTGAGAAGTACCAAGCTTCACTGAATATTGCTCACTTCGTGGCTTTACTTTGTAAAAAAATATAAATCCTACTTACAAAATAATAGACACTGAACTCGGATATTTCCCTGATATTTTCATTTCAAGTTTCCTTCATATCCGATTATATTAATAAAATGACAAATAATGACAGTCCTATAAAACAATAATGATAATTGTCAATCTAGAATACGTATACCTATATAATATAAAAGATTGTTAAAATTTTTCTTTTAAATTTAGAATATGCGTTTTTGTTCATTGCATTCTGTATTTGAATTAGCGCGCTTTATTTCTGAATTGCAACTTATGTGCATTTGAACTGAGGGACAACTTTTACTTTTCGTCGAGACTGTAGGTAAGTTTACGGTTGATTGAAAATTTTTTTCTAATTTTACAAAGTATTATACAATGTGTTATAGTACATGTTACCTGATAATTTATACCTATAAAATTTTAAAAATATTCAGGCATAAACTATTACGCCTGATTAATCATCTATTCTAAAATACGTCTCCTACAACATTACCTTATTTCATTACCACAATTCACTCAACCAACTTTCTTTCTTTTAGTATCCCCTATACAGATTATTTGGATTATTTTCCTAGTTAATGCTTCCATTTGTGTAAATGGAGTTAGATCGTAAATATTTTCTTTGTGCGTACAAATCTTAGGAACTTAAGCTATATTTACGATGAATGGATTAGGCGCCGTCAATGTGGCATTCAAATTACTGTATACAATTTTATTAGGTCCATTTCTTTAATAACGTCTGTGGAGGACATCGATATGACTTCTAAACAAAAATTATAATTCTCCCATCTCCCATCCCGCTCGAGCCTTGAGGGAATCAGAAGGAGACAACGTTATGCCAATAATTTATAATTGTTTTTTACAGTACTTTATACTATAGTATGTCGTCCAGGTTCCAAAGGTTACTTCCAAACTAATCTCAAAACAAAAGTAAATTCCTATGTATTGAAATTTACGTTTTTTTTTATTTACTTTATTTTTAAAAATAAATTGTACCTATTAAAAACAACTTTACAAAGTAGTTTTATTTTTAATTAACAAAACGAAATATTAGTAATTTTTCGGGAAATTCGACTTTCATATTTTTTATACTTTAGATTTGGCAACATACATATAGAGAAAATATTGGCTGAAGTCCGATTCTCAAATTATTTAACTAAATTTCTCTTGTACAAAAAAAAAACAGTTGAATATATTTTGTTTCAAACAAAATTGCTAATATTTCTGTATGCATAATACAAGGACGAATGAGGTCGTGTTCAAGTCCATAAGCCACTCTTTATTAAACGTATTATGAAAATTGAGCCTCACATGTATGACTTAATTTGATATAGTGCTAAAGGGATTGTGTTGAAACCCACTCGCGTATTTTATCCTATTATCTTCGCATCTCATTGGTTAAAAAAAAACAATATTTTCACGCTTTGATTTCCACGGGGGTAGGCAGTGACAATAAATTGTTATCTTTTATGATTCTTATGTGCCTTTTTACCTACTTTTTGATCCTGATGATGCCACGTGAAGTGGCGAAACGAGTCGAGACAAGTTATTGAATGTTGGTGGAGGTTATTCTCCTTCATCGACCTAATGTAGCGGGAATTATAAGCAAAATAATTTTAAATAATTTCCTTTAATATGGATTTCCGCAAAGTACCTGAAACAATTAATTATATTTGACTGTATTCTATACAAAGACAGCTACTACCACAAAGATATATCTGCAGGCAACAGGCATCTCAGCCATGTCTGCTTGAGTGGGACAAATATACCCCATAATTTTCTTAGTACTCCACATAGGCTGAAATAAGACATTTGAAAGCAAACAAAACAAAAGAAAAAGATAAGATAAATACACACCGTCATTCATAGAACAGACTTTGTTACACTCGGTTACTTTCAAACTTATTCTAAAACACGATTGGGTCAACACAAATGGTTTTAACTGAAGTTCTAGACTAGGTCATAAGTCTCTCCCTACTCTTCCCTACGTTGGCACTGAGAATCCCTAGTTTTTAAATTACATCACAATTACCCAAATATTTGAACTAATTAACATTTATAAGTAGTCTAAATTGTTGATTTTATTTTAATATATAAAATATAAACAGTAAAATTATAAAAATTATTCTCAAATTACAATGATAATTTTACAATTAGCCTTTAATGGGGAGTTTAAATATTTAATTATAAAGACATTAAATTATATTTATTCATTTATAAGTATTTATTTATCTTCAAGCCATAGATATACTAATATAAACATGGACATATTATTTTAAAAATCATTATGTACTAGGAAACTAATGCAAAGAAAATATGTGCGAACACTATTACAGCGTGACTTAAAGTTAATTAGTATAATATATATAAGAAAGTAACTAATCAATTAAAAGCACTATCCTGTTGCTGGGCTAATAACTCAAGCGCAATAACGTTGTTCCTAGCATCTCTAGTATATTTAGCTCAATGTTTGAAATATCTACAAAGATTTTGTAGGCAAAAGTTTTCGACAAACTAACTAACCACACTTGTAAGATAAGAATTAGTTTTGTAAACTTACAATTTCTTAAATTACATGAATCCGCACTAATTGCACTGAGCGGGTGCAATTAGTGAGTTTTTGCGATGTGCTTCTAACCGTTTACTAAACTTAATTGGAATTTTTTAAAATTATTTTTACTACCTACCAATATTTTTATTGGAATTAATCTATTGAGTAGAAACGTCACACTAAATCTGTGCGGAAAAATTTAATAATAAGAGATTACTGTATGAAAAACATGACTTCTTTCTTTACTTATCCTTTAATTACTACTATTTGCATTCGTGTACTTTTGGTTTAGGATGCTTCCAATTTCCTTCCTCTGGAGCAGAAAATCAATCAGATTAAAAAATGTCTTATAGCGCTTTATTTGTCTTTCTAATTTAAACTATTTGATATATGGGCACTGTGTCCTCAAAAATATGCTCCCCTAGTGACCAGAGAATTATATAAGGTAGATGTACTGCTTGAATTAAATTTGATAATAATGCATCAGTTCACGTGTATAAATCTTTGAAAAATGTCTAAATACAATTAAAGTTCCATGATGTTTTTGAAAGCGTTGCTGCTAAAATATGCAATTAGAACTTCAGATGCCATTTTAAATTTTAAGTGTAAAATATGTATATAAAAAAACTCATTATTAAAACATCAAAAGTATTGTCACTCTTTCAAAATATCTGTCTAAAACACTTGGTAGTTCTCAGACATATTTTTTTCCTTTTTTATTAGACATGGTGTACAGTCGGCTACACGTGTAAATTTTGGAACTTGATAAAATTTAAATTTAAAAGATTTTATACTACATCTAGAAACACTAGAGAGTGCTTGTCAAGTAATTTAGGCCGATTGTGGCTTTTAAAAATTAATAGGAGAATTATAAAAATAGCTGAATAAAATCATTAACACTAGATTTACCAGCTTAAATATACCTATTTCTACCAAAACCAAAAAAGTATATATTTGTTATAAATATATATAAAATAATATAAAATTCATAAAACTAAACTTCTGTTATAAATTAAAGAAGATTAGAAGAATTAATACACGCAGTAGGAATTTTAATTTGATCTTGCAAGACCAGTCTTTTTGACTGGTCTGGTAAATCTAGTGTTAATAACCGTTACATTTCTGAGATATACAATCAAGTCACAAGTACGGGTATATAAAATAAAAAAGTGAAATATAAAATAAATTTAAACAAAAAATAATATTTTTGTTTACGATTATACCAAAAATCATATTTAAAAAAGGACCTAAATGAACTTCTGTAAAACAAAAACCGATCATGGAATCGACGATACGTTATTTCGACAAATTGCTTTCAATAGCCGGAGTAACAATTTACTCGGAAGATGCAAAATTTAACTCTAAACTTTGGCTCTTAATACAAATATTAAACTTTGTTGTTGGCAGTTTAGCTTTAGTTTTCACTACTGGTTTCGTCGTTGTTAATTTGGGAGACCTATCAGTTCTGCTTAAAGGCGCGTCTATTTGGTCAACTTGTATTATAATGTCAATAACATTAGCAATTTGTTTATATTATAGAAAGAAATTTCGTGAATACGTTCGCGAAATGGCATACATTGATTCAATGTTAAAAATGCCGTTAATTAAATTAATTTTAAAGTCTAACAAAAGAGGAAAAACAATTGATGAATTAAAAAAATTGATGTATAATTCTCAAAACGAATTGTTTAAATTAATTCGTTTATTTGTGGTATTGTATGTGTTTTTTACTTTTTTAACCGCAACTTTGTATTTAGTCGATCCAGTTTATAGAATTATTAAAAGCACAGATCCTGATGAGCGTATTTTTGGTAAGAAATTTAATTATTTATAGCTCAATTTTATTAGTCGTTAACTTGAACAGAGCAACAACTGTGTGCATATAAGGGTCATAGTTAATAATGCAAATGTTTCCGTGAATACGAAACAAACTTATTCCTTACTTTCAGTGGTATCGTAACTTATAATAACGAGTCGCGTACAATTAAATAAATAATAAATAAAATTTAAAATATTTTTTTACAATTTGTTGCCTTGGTTTATCTTGGCTCTGCACTAATTATATTTGTAATGTATAAAACTGTCAACACGTATAGGGTTTCATACATTACAGCGCATATTATAGGTAGGTACATACCTATTATAGGTATATAATATAACATGCCTTCAACTATTCAATTAAGCTACATTCCATTAACTTTCAATCCAAATAATGATTTTTTTCTCTACAGCTTACGACATGTGGTTTCCGTGGAGCAACGACAATTTTTATGTTTACGTATTAACTTTCATTTATCATGTTTATGCTGGATATTTATGTTGTATTGGTAAGAAGCAACTCAGAAATTTATATACTGAATATATGAAAGCAGATTTTATAAATATTCCATATACTAATGTCGTCGCAGTGTTTTTTATAGTGGTAGACTACATTAGCTTAAATTAAAACGGTGTGCTGGTAAAATATGACATAGTAAAATAATAAGCAAATATATGCAATATTGCAGCTTATCCAGGCTTACAAGGGACAATATTATTGTTACTCGGACAAGTAATTCGTCAGCTAAAGATACTCCAATTCATAATGCTACACATGAGTGAACTAATGCAAGATTTAGTTGGTAAAGACAAATTAGTATGGCAGGAACATTGTACCGATGTACTCACTCAATGTGTCCAACATTATATTTATTTGAAAAGGTATGTTACTTTACTTCAAGGAATAGCTGGTAAATAGACTGATGATAGCTTAGACCAGCGGTTCTCAAACTTTTTTGGCGAAGGAAAAAGCCTTAATATAATTATAAAAAGCTGATTTATATGTATAGCTGAAATATTTAGATGTAAACTTATAATCTAGCTCCCTTTGGTAGGTATTTTTTACAGTATTTTAGCCCTAGGGTTCCGCGGAACACCACTTTGAGAATGGCTGGCTTAGACCAGTCTGTCCTGCCCGATTAATGCTATCTTCAAAGTGTAATGAATACGTGATGTAACTTAGTTGCGTTTCGTAATTTTCTTGGAAATAGCCGTCTCATTAAGGCTTCGTCTATATTCAAAGTGCAACAGATTACATGAAAGAGAAAATAATTTATTTGTTATAATAACAGCTACTTTAATTTTTTCAGAGAAAAAAACCGCTCTTTAATTCCCCTTTAGTAATAGTTCTTATACATGGATGTAACTTTAAATTATGTTACTATTACCTAAACCCATCTATAACGCGGTAAATTGGTTCCGCGATATAGGCAAACGCGTTATACGAGCATTGGTACTCGTATAACACGGTCGCAATACCCGGTATAACGCGTTTGTGCTTAAAAACAAACGCGAAGTTGATTATGAATTGAACAATCATTATAAATTTCACAATACAGAAATATAATATGTAAACTACCCGCGTTATATGGGAGAACGTGTTATACGAGGTGAAAAAATAGCGTAATATGAAAACGCGTTATAAGAGTACCGTGTAATAAGGGGGATTACTGTATATATATCTTCCATAGATAAAAATGTATGCCGTATGAATAATAGTCTAAGAGCCAGTACCCGGCAGACCATATTCATTTTACCAAAGCTGATATTTTGGTCAATCGTACAGCCATACCTACCTTACATGAAATGGGGCGTCACTAAGCCCAGCGAAGGTAGGTATGACGTCACTCAGGTAAGACAGGTACGAAAATTAGACCAAAATCAAATTCATTTTACCAAAGTTGCCGTTTGGACACATCAAAGAGTACAACTATTGCAACCAAAAAACAAAATGGCAGACAGTTTGGAGGGTATTAACCTCCTGGCAGACACTTTTGAAAATTCAAAAAAAAAATTTTTTAGATTTATTTTACCAAATCTGATTTTTATATATGTTATTTGTACTTATATTACAAGCTTATTTTTTAAATGGCAGACATTTTCGCCGGTTATAACATTCCGGCAGACAACAAAATATCCCTCACAGTGTGAGTACATGTACTTACTCTAATTACTTCAACTTCGATAATTTTTGCATGCAAACGGATATATTATGAAAAAAATAAGAATAAATGATATTTACTATTTTATTATTATGGATGGGGAAGATGGGTTGTTTATGAAATAATAATAATGATCATTATTATAACAAAATATGATTAAAGATTTTATTGATTAACTTTTCTTGACATTTACATTAGTTATTATTATTCGTCAGCTTCATCTTCAGAATTATCACTACTTTCATCATCTTGCTCATCGTCTTCTTCATCATTTGGTTACCATCTTCAGAATTATTATCTGCAAAAATTAAGTATAAAATTTTTAATTGGATCGACAAAATTCTAAGGAGAATTTTTCATAATACAATTACCTGGTACATTTTGAATAAAATCACGAACGAAACATGGAAGTTGATCTCCCTCAAACCATTTAAACACGTATGAGGTGTCTCGTTCTTCCCAACCGCATTCCAGTGGGTTTAGCACAGAAGGGTTTTTTTCGGATGCATTTTTCCAGATGCTAGAAATGTAGTAAGCTCTTAAAAATTGTTGATAAAGTTCAGCTTTAGATGGGGGTATTGAACTAGCGTCAAAGCTTCTAACTTTTTTTATTAAAGTTCTCATTTATGTCAGACGCTTTCTAACTATTAACAAAGAGTTGAAACCGACTATCATCCACATCTTTACATTTCTTCGTATTGTACATTAAACAAATAAATTGTTGAAGAATGTTAAACAGATCTTGTAACATATCCGGTGTTAAATCAGCGCTTCCCAATGTTGCGAATGCTTTTTGAAATTCAGTATTCTTTTTTAACAAGGTAAAGGGTCTTTTTTCCCCTTTATTAAAAAAAATGCTGGATTGAAGTCACACCCCGTAAAAGAGTGAAAACCAATCAAGCTTTTTGACAATAATTCACCGTATACTTCATCAATTTTTGTGATATCAATAAATCGTTCATGATTTCCAGTACCACTAAGCATCCAGACATGAGATGACAAATTTTTTAAGTTAACCATGTTACCGAGCATTATTATTAAGATATCTGTATCAGACCCTCTAATGACAATATTTGACGAGTCTGGGATACTACATACATGGAAAATTTTTTAATAAAGGGAAAAAGACCCTTTACCTTGTTAAAAAAGAATACTGAATTTCAAAAAGCATTCGCAACATTGGGAAGCGCTGATTTAACACCGGATATGTTACAAGATCTGTTTAACATTCTTCAACAATTTATTTATTTAATGTACAATACGAAGAAATGTAAAGATGTGGATGATAGTCGGTTTCAACTCTTTGTTAATAGTTAGAAAGCG
>JAPWLS010000688.1:0-23047 GCA_028551675.1 Tineola bisselliella
TTTTAAATTATTAGGCAAATTCATAGAAGGAGACCCAGCGATGTTAGTTGTAACCACTTGTGTTTGTGAAAAGAATATAAGGCTGCGTATACATTTAGCGAATTTAAATTTGGAATTTGTTTATATGAAATTTGGAAGATGATAAAAACATAATTCTATCTTCTCAATGTAGACTCGCATAAACGTTGAAGTTTAATTGTATAATAATTATTATATTTAATTAAGATAAATAATTATCTCTATTTCTATAATATTTAAAATGTCACATTTAATAGTGTGTTACTATTTTAAACTATATTCGAAAGGGTTATATTATGGTCAAGTAATAAGAATTAATGCAAACAATTTTGTATTAAATTATATAATGATATTCAGTGTCGATAGTTATGCCAACTTGGGCCTCGGTCGCGGCAAGAGCAACAACGTCTAAATCGTAAATAATTCGTAAAAGTAATTAACGTTCAAAGTTGATCAACTTCGGTTTTACGCGGTTGTAGTGTGCGTTTTGTATTAGAGTCAGTGCGTCGGAAACGGGAGTAAGTAATTAGGATAAGTACGTTTATTGCGTGTGTATTCATTAACCCCCTCATTGTCAGCCTTAGGGTTTAGCGTAGGGATTTCAGGCTCCCCATGTTGTCATAGGTCTGCGTGCAACTACTCTCCACAATTCTTCAGGAGTTCTGTCTGCGTGTAACTACTTTCAACAATTCTTCAGTGGTTTTCACCACATATGTATTCATCATCTATGGATTCTTCAACGGCCATCAATATAATCAGCAATTATATTTTATTTCTGCATCGAGAATTAGTTATTTTCTACACAGCTTATTCTGCTATTATCGTATCCGAATAAGGATACAATACATCTATTATTATTCTTCATACAAGGATTTTATTTACGGGATATAGGTCACGTCCGATTGAGGACACATCTTCACACATTCTGTTATCTTCATACTGGTTGTTTCTTTTGTTCTCTCTTTTCTAGATCGGTAGGGCCCATAACCTGATCACTAGATCAACCGCTCGTTCCCCTTTTAGCTTAGAAGATTTTGCAATGGCTTCTGTTGGACCTTGTCGAAGGGTTTCGTCTCCTTCTTCTAAGACAAAGGTGGTGGGGCTGTAGGTTGGAAGGGAGGCCCCAGTTCGTCGACGATTTACTCGAAATGAGTAATCCATTTTATAGAAAGGCTGACATTAAATTGAGTTCCTTCTCGTGTTCATTTCTAATCGTTTCGCGTAAAATTAGTGCGGTTCGTGCTACTACTCGTATTCGTTATACATTAAATTCGCGTGGCCCATATGTTATTAATCGCGAGTGATAGTGTGTTCGAGATCATCCGCGGGACGGCGTGTACGAGGCGGCGGTACAGAGCTAAGTTGCATGTTCAATTACTTATTTGTATTATGAATTTTGATTTATAAATTTTCTCTTTGTGAGCACATTTTCAGGTGATCATTATAACTGTATTTTCTGTGTCTCTTTCTATGAATTCTTACTATAACATTTAATTCTATAAATTACACAACGTAGCGGTCCATATTTAATTAGACAATCACAACGTTGGGGTCCTGCCACTCAAAACTAGACGATCACGATCATAAATCTTTGGCCAATATTAGTTAAATAAGTACTATATTATTAAGGGATGAATTTCCATATAGGCGGGAGGAAAATTCAAAGGGGTAGAGGGTTGCTAGGTAGGTACATGACCATCTTCACATGTTCATTCGAGTTGAACATACCCCAGTAAATAGATATCCATGGTAGTAATTGTGTCATAAAATGTCTTTGTCTAGGTGCATAAATATACATTACGTAGATAATACAACGTCTAAAAAGAAAAGTAGGACGAAATACTGATCAAAACAAGTGAAATAAAGGTGAAGTTGTTCCAAGGCAAAACAAAGGCAAACTCAACAAGTAACTACAAGTAGGCAGCGACTCACTACCAACGAGTGATATTGCCAAGTCGCCCACAGCAAAACTTAGGCCGGATATATTTTGACAGTATCTTGGTAGAGAAGTCTTCTCACTTCGCGTTCATAACCTCATTGTATTAGGCACATGGCCGTGCTCACTTCCACCGCATTTAATGAAAATTCATTGCCTCTAAGACTAAGGCGACGAAACGAGCGACGGCGGCTGGCGTTCTGACTCTCAATTTCGCTGGAATGTTTTCTTTTAGTCACCTCGCTCACAGTCGCTAGTATGGGGTCTCCGCAAGTATTGAATCCTTAGTCTAAAAGTCATTTTATACACCGCTTCTTATACTGTCAATCGAAAATAAGCGCCCATTCAATTTCATGAAAGCACCAAGTCATCATTTTCATCGCCATTTTGTGTTTCTAATTTTGTTTGACAAAGACATGAATTTCTGTAGAAAAAGATTCGCTTTGGGCATCAATAAAGAACATATTGCAGAGACGGCGATATCGGTTGTGAAATAAATAAAATTGGCATGAAAAATATGCAACGAGTGTCTAAAATAGGATAGAAAGTATATGTAAAACGTCCAAATAAAATCGTATTTCAAAATGATGTCCCAACATCTCACGAATATGTTCGAGCAAATCGGCAACTTCACCAAGAACAACCTGTCGCATAACAGCAAGCATGTCAAGGAAAAAGACAATAAGAGCAGCAGCAACCACGTGGGGGGAAACCAGCAAGGCTCCCCTTCACATAAGCCAGGACACGGACAACCCCCGCCACCTCTGAAGAAGCCATATAAACTGCGCAATGTAACTTCCAAGGCAGAGTGCTACGACAGCCTTTATGGAAATGGAACACTGGTAAGTATATTTTCATGTTTATATTAGTACATTGCAGATACTATCACCTGGCGTTTCCTATCTAATCTGGAAGACAACATCGTTTCGTTATTAACATGTAATCGTATACTAATTTCGTTTTAATAAAATCACGTGTTAGTGAAACACAAGGAAAGACTAGTTCAAATATTTTATACGTTTACTTTAATACTACGTTTCAATAGCTGCAAAGGATGTAATGCATTCGAAATTTCAGATTAAATTAATGAAAGCAGCATAAAATCTTCTAAATTCATGGAAAAATACATTTGAGTATGGATTCAGTATTTTAGTTAACAAAACACGCAATGAAACAAAATCTATAATTATATATAATATTAACATTTATTTATTTATTTATTACTTAATAAAACTAACTAATACAGGGTGGGGCACGGGAACCTCCCATATTTCAAAAATAATTTTGCTTTGGGCATGCAAATTTAGGGCAATAGGATTTACACTAAATATAAATGTGCAATTACCTTTGAAATTTTTAAATAGGACATTAAAAACAACATTTATTTATCATTCAATTAAATGTTAAGAGGAAATATGTCAAATTAAATCAATGCGAGAGGTAGAGAATAATGGTATTTACTTAAATTAATTACTAGTTACTACAAACTAGTCAGGTTAATAATGGAGAAAATACTGGATGCTTTAAACATATAATTTTCTTAACAACAAGACTTAGTCAGCTTTCCTTAACAATGTTCCTGTCATGCAAACGGACATTTATTAAGTTCCATCTTAGAAAATTGATACAATAGAACAGCTTTAGAGATATAAATTGATTGGCATAAATTGTTAAAACCTCTTGATAATAGAGTGAAGGCTTTATAGCTTTTTAAGTAGGATTGATGTTGCCATAAAACCACATTTAAGCATCGCTAGTTAAAACAGTACATATGGAAACTACAGCATATGGAAACGCCCTATGTTAAGTTAGAGTGCCGTCCTTAAGTTCGGCAGAAACTGCTATCGCAACAGTCATATCCATCTTTTCGGCTTTAGGAGACGAATGTACGCGGTTTAGATTGACAGCACCCACTCCTCTTATACATGACTATTTACTGGTGTTTACTATCTAATAATTTATTATTACTGTCAAGAAAGGCATTCAAAAATATATGTTTAAAGAATGAATGGAAATTTGGATGATGGACATTCTTCTGAATAATATAAAATGTAATTTATTTTAAGTAGTAAAAGCTTTAAGAACCGTATCATTTCAAAATCTCTTTGTCTGAACCGTGGCGCTGCAATCCACTAATAAGTTCTGTAGCATTGTTTTGCGCTAAAGAGTCTCTTGTTTCTTGTAATAGTTTATCTCTTAAATTCAATTATCTTTAAGAAACTACTCAACTTTCGACTGTACGAGTACTACGGAGTTAGCTGACGTTTTAGTTAATTTTACTGGTATTAAATATTGAGTTGAATATACTAGAGATGTTAAATGAAATTTTTGCGAGGCCAATATATGTACAACGGCTGACACACGTGATCAGTGTTCCACATAAACATGATCATAAAATTATTAATTTAATTAGATTAAGAATAATGACTCCTTTTTTATTATAGCTCATATTTTATAACTGAATATAAAAGAATTTGTATACAATTCAATATTAAAGAATAAATTTATTTATATTAATTAATGAAGATAGTAAATAAATGATTATATAAATAAATTTTGTGTGACATTATAAAAAATGCCTTAAAGTTTAAACGAATCGGTATAGAAGTGAATCATTCAATCGATAATTTTCCCATTATTCTAATATTTCAAAAATTCTGGTCAATACCAATGTAACTTTGGTTTTTTATTTATAAAAAAATGATACAAGAACTTGGTATATAAAATACTTAAATAATTTGTAGAGAGTTTATATTTATTCAGTAAACTTTACTTGATTTTCAGGCGTTAGTGTTACATTATAAATTCAATTGTCATCGTTTCTCCTAAGTCATTAAATCTATTCATTAACAAATTATCCTAATTTAATGACTTATTAAACATCTGTACTATATGTAGATCATTTTTTTTAATAATTAATTTATTATATATTATTTATTTTAACAAATATATTTGACAAAAGTTCATTGTTATTTGTAGTGCAGTCTTTTCTTTTTCTACTCGTCTTATCAGACAGTATTCGTGTTTATCTCTGGACTAGTGCGCTATTGTTTAATCCTACGTTAGCTCTATAAAGATTGTTTCAATAGATTTGACTTAAAAATTGAATTAAAGAACATGAGAATAAAAATAAATATTTTATTATCAACTACATATACAATGACAAACAAACAATCAAATGTTTTCTCTTTATAATATTAGTATAGATTTAAGGTTATGTTATTACAGTTTGTAATGGAGGGGATTGGGAACAAATTTGAAAATAAGGAAACTTCGAATCACATATGAAAAACAAAACAATTCTATATTTAAATTTTCTTAAATATATATCAAAAATAATATTACGCTTTTGGTTTTATTGTAATATTTAGTCAAAAATAAACTAGTTATAATAATAGTAATAAATGTGAACAAATAACTCGAGTTTACCATATTCCGAACAATTTAATTGATTTTCCCCCCGAAAGTTTCTTCAGTACCAAAGCTGCCAGTGGCGGCGAGGGTTGTGTGCTTGGCGGAATAAATATTACAGAGGCAATCTTTTCGATTGATATAAAACTTTATTTGTAATTAATTCTCCGTTTCATTTTTTAAATTTTAATCTTAAAGATTTATGTTTATTAAAACTTTATTTTATTTCTTAAATCGCATATGCCAGTCGCTGATTTACAAATTATTCCCCAAATCTTTCTTTTGCTTGCCCTAAATTATTAATTATAATATTATTAAAAAACATATGCATACATAAATACGAATCATATTTTCCTTCAACCTTATTATACGTTTCACTTGTACAATGTTCTTGTTACATACGCTGGGTTATAAGAGGCTTTTGGTGTGTGTAAGCTACTTAGTAGAACTTGTCATAAGCCGCAAGATACAGGAAGACATCGTCAGTCATACAAAGCTGACCGTTGTTCATACATTTGTTTTTTGTCACATTATATCTCATATCTTATAACGTGAATTGATTAGAAGATTGTCAATGTTTTTTTTTGTAATCGATCGTTAGTTGAGATCATGATAGCCCATTAGTACGATAAATATCAACACATAAATTGCTAGAACTAGCTACAGTTCATTTTGCGTTGACACGTTTGATTGGAAAAAGTACGTCTTGAATTTTTTCAGTCATTTCAGTAGAATTCAGACGTATAAATCGTGATTTTCTGCTAAATTGACGATGTCGTTCAACTTTCGTATTTCTGTCGATTTTCATTCGATTGCAATTTAATGCATTGATAGCGGATCGTGATGTTTAACCTTAATGATTTTGCAAATTTAACCGAAGATTTTCTATATTAAATAATATATGTATAAATAGGTATTTTTGTAGTATGTATGACCACACTCCGCCTGATGTTAATCCTCTCGTTATACCTGGTTACTACTATCTACGATAAACACGGAATTTTAAAACTATTCTAAAATTATATTTACTTTTTATTATGCATATATACAGAATTAAAATAAAACTAATTACGAGCAGGACAATTTAGAAACTTTTTTTTCTAAAAAACTTATTTACCTTTTACGGCAAAGGGATCGAGCCCATGTTAAATCTTATGTTATAAACTAGGGCAAATATTTTAACAAAAGTTTTTATATACATATAACAAAATAATGTTAAGTAAAAACATAAAGTATTACAATATTAATTTAACGATTCAAATTTGCAATTTGGAAATTTTCTTAAATAATTGTCAGGGCACCTAACTTACGGTAAAGTGTTTCTTTTGTTTGTCTATAGGTAAGAATACAAATTTGCAGAGTTTTAGTCAAATAATGAACTTCCGTTGTTGCTACGAACGTGCTCTCTTCCGGTACGCGCACATGTCCGGTAGCTGTAGCGCAATGACGTCATTGTTTTGTACATCCTGTCTGTATTTCACGAAAAATTAGTAAATAAAATATTTTATGATATAAATAGCAATTTTGTCAAATTGTAAATAATTAATCGCTTCTAATATTATTTTAGACATAAAAAATAAATAAATATTAGAAAAACTACAAATAAAAGAAATAATGTCTATTTTATTGTAACTAAGAATAAAGAGTTAAAAAAAAGTTGATTCAGTTAAAATATAATTCTACAAAGCTAAGCAACAAAAACGGTTTGGATCACAAGTTTAAATTTGTTAAACGTGCTCATTACACGAAGAACGTGTAAACATGCTGCATCCGAACATTAATTTTAATATTCCCATGCAATAAGCACGTATTCTACTATCAAAAGTTATTAGATTTTCAACTTTTAGATATCGTTTTTAAACATTAACGAATAAGTCAGCTAAATAGTATAATTGGAGGTTATTTGAACAACGAAATTAAACGAAATTTAAATTATAAAGGGTTGTAGGCATTGAATGTATAGCAATTATTACCTACGGCTTTCTAGCCTCGGGTTTCGATTAGTTTGTATTGTTAACTGAATTATGATCATCTTGTTTGCACTTACTATCTGATTTGAAAATTTGATTGTCTATAAATTACGGAGTTTATAAGATAAAGTAACAAACTTAATTATATTTGAAGGCAAATATTGTTCGTTCAATAATTATATAGTAGCCAATAGAGTCAGTAGACTGTATTAAACGAAAAACTCTTGAAAATTCTAAGTATTTACATTATATTATCAATTCTTATAATCTAAGCACACACATCCGTTCCGTTCCCAACCAACATCGAAAATCCTCATTCGCACGTCCCTCGCGTTCTTCTTTTCTTTCATTCCAAATTCAAATTTACAGTTTTGTTTATAAAAATATATATACTATTAACATCGCCGCCGCGACCTCTTTTCTGTCGACGACAGTATATAATTACATAAGATTGATACTGAATTGTATAATTTTTAATTTTTTTAACTTTAAGCAGTATAAATCAACGTACTTCAATCAGAAGTAACTTGACTAAGTCCAAGAACTATTTTGTAAGGCTCAATGTTCTTCCATAGTAGTAATAAATTAGTAATGAAATTAATACACGCAATATTCAGAGTATAATAGTGGGATTACTATTTATATATTTAATATTAGATCGATCTGTGTAAATATTTCTTTATTTTTTAACTTTGTATGTATATATGTCTTCCATAAAATTATTTCATAAAAAATAATAATTGCAAAACAAATGAAGAAGGAAAGCAAAATGATGTCGTGTTGGTTGAGTAGACTTCAGAGTGACAATAATTGGTTAACAAAATCATTTGTTTCATTGTAAAGGAAATATAAAAAAGTACAATACAATGAGTAAGAATTTTATATGAAACATTCGTGTGTAATTGACAGTGAAAATTCCAAGAATATTGTTATATTATTTTTAATTTAGTCGAATCTACATATATTAGAGTAGTGGTTAGGAACTAAAAAGTAAAACAAATGAATAAGGATTGGTCCACAGTGGATTTAATTTTATTATAAAACATCTAATAGGTTCCATTCATTTGGTTTATACGAGCATTCTATGACTAAAATATTGTATTAATTTAAGCAGTGATTTCATGACACGTCTTCTCTAGCGTAAATTTAACTCAATGGTATGAAATAATGAAAATTAGATTATATTTGTAGGATCATAGGTATAAATAAAAAAGTCAAATAGTTTTATGCAATTTCTTAAAATAAAATGTAAATTTTAAATAAAGTTATGTAACTTTAAAAGTTATGTTTTGCGAAATTTCTTCTTTAATTAGTAAACAATGCGGTGAAGGAAACGGAATACGAAAACAAAGAAACAAACTCAATTTTAGTATAGAGAAAATGAAACTTTAAACTTGAGAAATTATTCTTTTTAAACTTAAACTTGAGATATTATTCGTTACGTTCTTAAGGGATTTTTGAAACGTGACTGTGTTTTTCGCTTTTTACTTTTAGCTTGATTTGTGATCTCAATTCTAAGTTAAACCGTTTGACTATAAAACACAGTCGCCGAGGCGCGTCACGTTCCATGAATATATCGACTTCGATTTTTGTTTAACTTAATACGAGTAATTTTTTTTAATGATGTATAAGCTAGTTTTTGCTATGAAAATTGTGTTGAAAGTTTTGATTTGTACTGGAGTATTTCAGGGAAGTATCGCCGATCCCACTATCTACCAACCATGGTCACAGAGTTTAGCAATCCTCGTATGAGATTTATATTCGCGGACAAAGGACATTGAGCACCTGTGACGGTAAACTAAATCCAAATATTTATAAGGAAACTAGGCTACGTAGTCAAACACGTACAAAACTAGGGTAGGAACATTTCGTGAAGTTAATTTCGCATTTGTGTTTATTGAAACATACTTCGAATATTGTTACAGCGGTTTGACTTTTATACTAAAATCAAATAACCCCTCCCTTTATGACAGTAACACCCTTTCTTGAAGTAACGTACCATAAAGTGAACTTTACTATATGTTCCACATATGTATGGAGGCTGTGGTCGAATAGAATTGTGCGGTTTACTTCCTATTGTATTCTGTTTATTTTGTATTAATTGGTTTTAATTAAATAATGCTATACTTTATTGTAGTGTTTTGTTTATTATATTATTATTATATTATTGTGCGTGTCTTAATAAATTATAAACTTATATTTTTAGGAATTAAATATGATTTACAATGTGAACTTAAAATAAAACGTAATATTTCTTTAAAAAAACAATTGAAAAACAAATGAAAAACTGACAGCACGTTCGACCGCCAAAATTAGGCTTAGACATCGAATTGTCCGAGCAATTGTATTATTAATAAAATAAAATAAAACAATTTTTATTAGGTTTTTTAAGGTGTTTATTTTGATACAATTATTGTTCTGTGGTAACTAATTTGGCGTTGCTAAAAACAATTGGCTTTTTATCCTTTTATATTTGAAAACACTTTGAAATGTAGTGAATGGAGTAATTTTTAGAAAAAAGAAGATGCTATAAATAGAGGTGATAGAAGCCCATTATTATAATATATTTGGGGAACAAAGCACTTTGTGTAAGTAAGTACCTTATTTAGTGCGCTGAAATAATTTTATTGAGTATTATCCTATCGAGATATTCACCCGGCAGCTAAAGATAATTCTGTGTGTATTAGACTAATTTATATTCATGGCTAATAATGACTAGCTTTTGATAAATCTAATCATGGAAATGGACGTGCCGAGCTTCCGCCGCGGGGTCTCCAGGCATCTGTTACAACCTTCCAACCCTACAAATTGAGTTGGTGAATTTGCATTGTGATTATTTTAAGAAAAAATAAAGGTGTCCTAATCATTTTTATATAGAACAAAGTGCTGTAAAATGAGACACCAGTTTCTTTCAATTTTTTTTTTGTTTTTAGAACGATTTTACTTTTTTCTTCTATTTCTAACGATACTTCGTTATTTGTGTTGTAAGCGTTTCCTTAAGCACCAGTGAGGGAGTAATAAAACTGATTTATATCTCTTAAGGATACATGAAAAATTTGCTAATTTATCGATAAAACATGTACCAAATACCTTCAAAATGCACCCACATATATTTTTAAATATACAGTTTATAAATGTACAGATACAAAAAACTGGTAATTCTTATCATCCCACGTCTCATTAATATTACAAATTACTAAAAAATGTATGTTAAAAATTCGATGTTAGCAAAACTAACTAAAAAATTCTGATACCCGAGGCTTCAAGGGAATAAAACTTAAAAATGCACTTTCAAGGAAATGCAATGAAACTTTAAACAACATATCAAAGTTTTAGTCCCTGTACAATAAACGTCATGCATTTCAATGCATCACGAACATAATGCATTTTCGAGGAAAATACGGCCTTCTTTGTGAGAGCTCGGCTCGACTTGCGCCCCAGGGTTTAACCTCTATGAGAATATAAGGTTAGAAAGAAAACGCTTTTGTATGCTATTGATATGATGAAAGTTGACCGAGTTGAGACATTGTCAATTTATCCGATAAATGTGTTTAGGCTTTTCATTAAAAACAACATTGATATTATTACCAATTTTTTTCATGTATAAATATGATTACGTAGACTTTTTAAATTCCATTGCTTACATCAAAAATGTTATTACATTTAATAACAAATAAACTTTGTTTTCTATTGCATTGAAAACTTTGTGAGTGAAAGGGAAAAAAACCGTGTTCGTTTTCCCATCATGTTTTATCCGTGTGAACATTCAGATCGTGGAGTTGCGAGTTTACATTAACTTTTTAAAACTGTAGTCCCTTTGTATTTAAGTTGTCAAAAGAAACATGTATATTAATTTTTTCTTTAGCAGATATTTATAATAAGTATCACATGGGACATATGAAAATGTTTGACTTTCATACGCTGAGTCGTCCTAAATAAATATAATTTGTTGAACCTGTGCCAAAAGTTCATGTTAGTTAATTGTTTGCTCAATTTAAAATTATAAGAGATTATGTTGACATTCAACAAACGTTTCAGGTACCGAAATATGTTAAATTTTGTCATATTAAAATTAAAACAACATAAATTATTTATTATTCAAATAATACTAAAGTGGAAGCGACGTTTGTGAATTATATTTCAGCTCTTATAATATCGGGATGACATAAATTAAAAATGCAAATGCAGTAGTCTACAAAATTCACTGATTAAGTTAATTATGGTCACAATACTGTTTTCATTATGACAATTTATTTTACCAACCGAGGCGTTTCTTTATAGACCGAACAAAAGTGATCAAGGTGAAGACGATCACTAGCTTATTAAAACATACATTGTACATTGTTTAACATACAATAATTTAATAAGCATATTACTCAGACTTGTAATTATGACTGGTGACATTGTATTAAGTTTTGGAGATTAATACTTCATTCATTCAATTGGAATATATTACTTATAGTAAAAATGGTCTACTCTAGGGCTTCACAACAGCATGAATGATAAATTGCCGCTCTGGAAACAATTCTTTAGTTAAGCACGAATTTGATTGACGTGACTGTTTACGTACTATGGGGATTTGTCATAGTAATTTTATTATTATATATTATTATTAGTGATACTGTTTTATGAATTAAGTATATAATAATATTTTTTATGTACAAAATTTATATTTAATTAAACAAAAGAATGCCAGCTGTTGTAATATGTAAACAAAACAGGTCAACAATAAATCCATGAAATTGGCCCACTATATGTGTGGAAGGGCTTACACCGAGCTTTCTGTAGTACATAAAATCTAATTTAATGGCTCAGCTGAACTGTTTTTGTTTGCTTTATAGACGTTCTTAGTTATTTAGTTTAGTTAAATAAAAATACAAAGAAAATTTTGGTAACTGTTCTGAAGACAAATTGTGTCGAACTTCAGCTAAAAGGCTTATTTGTTTTACATTACTGGTTTTAAAAAAAATATTCTTTCTTTTTATCAAAGTATCTCATTTGTCACGCGCATTGTACGTTAAACTGGAGTTTGATATACTACTACGGATAAATAAGACAAACTCCTTTTGTTCTAAACTGATATTGAAATGTGACACACTTATCTCACTAAGCCTAATAATATAAAACAATAAAGTATGTTTTTAAACTACAATTAATAACAAAAGCCGTTATTTTCATAAAATGTTCGCACAAAAACTCATAACATACCTATTATATTTGAATGATTAACACCGCAAATATTTTATGTGACTAATTGTGCATGTAACCTTATTACTGACACGTGTAAAATATTATCATTAAATATTTATGTTATTTACACTTATTCTACTAATTGAATCGACTAGTATCTATCACACATTGTTCACTTTAGGATTTAGGCTCTAGGTATATGTGTTACAGGCATTAGTTTAGTATTTAATAAAACGAAACATTTAACTTTTTCCACTATAAAATATAGGTAGTAGAGTTTCTATCGGGAGACATTGTAATAACTTCCTTGTTAATGCAAATTGTATTTATTCGCGTAACTTACAATAGTGAACGTGATCCGTTTCTGTTTACAACGAGAAAACTGTTGCGACATTCTAGATAAGAAAACGCTGTCGTTTTTATGATACTAATAAAATTATATAAATAACTTTTTCTTTTGTTTTTCTTAATTGTCAAACAAAATCCAACTAATTTATATATGTTTTTTATGACATAGAATATAAGTATAAATTCAGCTTGCATATTAAATAACAACTTTAATTAGTCGGATTATATAAAACAAAATATCGGATTACATATATGATAATATATTATACATATGTATCATAATACCTAATAGTTTTTGTTTTGTTACATTACAGTCAATCAAGTCGATTCGTGATTCATTTGTCAAATGTTTCTTAATAGAATCTCAAATTTATTCAAGTTCCTTATTATTTATTATTAAGAAAGAAATAACATAGATAAAACTCACATACGTAATTGTCTTTTAATATTTGTCATACGAAATTCGTTCTTTGAGGTAGACCACGAACAACTTGACTGTATATTTTCATTAAATATTATCATTTTATAAGTTTCAATTCTTTTGATTTTTATCGTCTACGATATTAAACTGTTTGAATATATTATAATAAGAATCCAATTTCCGTTGAAAATTAATTAGTCAAACGTCCAAATTTAATATCTGAACGTTATTGAAATGGAGTCGAAAAGGATAATGTTTAGAAAATAATTTTATTAATAATTACAGATGTTGAAAGAGATAATTTCCTTAGATTTCCAATAAATAGTTTATTAAGTTACACTGTATTTGTAGAATTATATTAAAATTGTTTTTTTGACATTTTATCAATGAGAAAACCTATTATTGATAAGTAATAAATATTCTTTTTTAAGGTTTAAAATTCAAATACATTTCCGTTGTCGAATGAATCTGTAGCTGTAATTGACTTTAGAATGCGTTTATGGAGTGGAAATCAGGAAAAAATTACAATCATTGAAGTAAACTCAAAATGATAAATTCAAATGTTTATTGGTTATCATTTAAAAAGAAATAGGCATTTGTTTCCTTGCCCTGATAACCGTAGTACTTAAATATGTAAATACATTATGCCCAATAACGATTAGAAAAACAAAAAACAAACGCACTCGATCACTGCAGCTTGAGTTTTGTTTGTTTTTCACTTGCAGTATGTCAATAACTTTTTCCTGGATATTATTTTAAATTCGTTTTTTCTTTTATATTATTATTTTCAGCATCCCTAAACAGCTTTCTTTTTGTCCATAAATGACGTTTGAATTTCCCTAAAGCGGCATTATACTCATGTTTAATAGAGAGTTTTTGCTATAAACATCATCAAGTTGGAATTAGTTTCTGGAACTGCAACAAATGTGTTCACGTCCCCTCGAGTGTTGGTCGCAATTCAATACAACTTTGAATAAACTTTTATTCTTTTTTTAACGAAAAAATATAAACTCGTTTTATTTTAGTACATAACTCAAAACGCACTACTATTTATGTCGCATTTCGTTTATATGAAATTCTATTTGACGAAGTGATTAGTGTGTTAATTGGTTACATAAATTCACAGGTTTGACGGTTGAAAAAAATATTCCTAAATATTATATTATTTTTATAATGTAGGAATCTGCGTTGGAAATGGGCGTTATAAATACATACACTATTGTAATCTGGATTCAGAGATTGTATATGTGACTACATTTATTTATTTATATATAACTTGGTAAGGTTTCTTTGTCATATAAAACTCTTTAATAAAGAGTAAATGTGTGTTATTATACACCTAAATAGAGCCTTCAAGGAGCGAGGATACTATTAAGTAAACTTTAGGGAAAGTAGTAAATCCATCCAACCTTCCCATATTACGGCAGCGAACTGCATGAAATTGAAATCAAAAGGGAAATGAAAGGGACCAGGTGACATCAATACCTCTCTAACCATATGAATACAATATCTAGAGGCTTGGGTAGGACTTGGATTGGTGTTCCATTGTGTTATATGCGATAGCGTGAAATTTGTTTTTTATAAGCCATGGTGTATTGGGTTGGCTATTTGTTACTTGTCATAGATTTTGTAGCAAGTACAAAGATTGTGTTTCCAAAGATTCTCTAAACGTATGTCAAAGACGTACTATTGTTAATATTAAAATATATTGTATAATGGAAACTGCTAGTTTGACGTTTATTCATTTGTCTAGAATTAGTGATTTGTCATAAAATGTATTTTTTTTATTTATTACTTAACAGAGAATTGGGTATTTGAATTTTTTTTTTTTTGTGATAAATGGAAAGATCATATATAAGTTTTATAACAAAACTATTTTTATTTTATTTTTTTTTGCAATAATTCAAAAGTTATTTTAAAATGAAAATTAATTTTTGAATCCGATACCGAAGACACGCCGACAACTCCCGAATACACGTGTGACGTCATAATGTTAGTTTTCACTCATTACAGTTGACACTGACATAATAAGTATTTTGAAATATTCAATTCTGTTGTCATTGTTGAATACATAAGTTTGTATTGAAATGTCGAATCTCAAAAGTTATCGTTCTTGTTTTGTACCATTATGTAGGAACACAACAAAAACAACTCCTGACAAAATGTTTTTAAATGTTCCCCAAGATGAAAAGCGTCGAAATAAATGGTTTCAAGTAGTGCACCGTGATAATCCCAAAACAAAATCGATTTTTTTTTTGTTGTGAAGATCATTTTGATGTAAGTATTTTTTAACATCATTGTTATTAATTATTATTTATGTAAATATACAAACTAAATAAGTAGAGTTAAGTCAATAAATTTTTTTAACTGGACTCCGAATCATAACCTTTAAAAGCATAGCATTAAAAAAAATTTTATTGATAATTTAGAGTGCTAAAATAATAAATTCATGTATCTTTATTTAATGTTTGGAATTCAATTTGATATAATTTTAATATTACGTTTTAGGTTATGTATTTGACTAGAGTAAAATTTAATTTTATGTTATTATGTTATAATGGTTTGCCTTTATAAATCCTTTATCACACATAGCTAATTAAAATCAACTAACAACTCGTTTTTTAGCAATACAATTTCAATATTATTGTCTAGTCATGTGTAACAGCCATAAACGCTGTACTGTTATTAAATAGCTATAACATTATGACGTCACAAGTATGGTGGCCAATCGGGCGCGTTTATAGTCACGTGATTTTTTTTAAAATTTTTAATTGTTTATAATTAATTGAAAAAAAAATGTTTTCAAGTTTTTCGCATTAAATATCAACATTAATAATAATAAAGTTTTAAAATACATAAAAAAAATCAATATTTTTTTTTTTCAAATTCCCAATTGTAGCTTACGTGAGAACATTTGTAAGTGGGGCACCTTGTATGCGTGTGTATGCGAAAAGTCAACGCATGCGGGATAATTCCCGAGTTAACGGCCATTGGAAATTAATATTTAGTGGTTGCTTGTTAGATGAATAAAAATATACGGGCGGGATTTATCGACTAATAATACCAGAACTTTCAGTGCAAAAATTCAATAAAATGAACTATTTAATAATTTTCTTTTAGAGTTTTTACGAGATTATAAAATTGACGGTCCGTAGGATATCCATAGAGAACAGTTAAAAAGTTTACAAGAAAAGTACACCCAAGCTCCCACTCCCTTTTCAATTAAAATGAGGTAAGCGTAACTTTTAAGAACACCTCGAATCTTTCCTCACTTTTTCTTAGTGGACTAATTTTTATTATTCATGATCGTTGAATTTTTACGAACGGAGATTGTGCGAAGGATAAAAGGAAATTTTCAGATATCTCTGCAAATACTTGTTGAATAATACCAAAATAATAATTCAAATATTCCTTTTGTATCAAAGGCGAACATTACGGTCTATTTGTATTTATGTTGGTAACGCTAAAGTATGAACCAGAGAACTTCTCGCGAGGGAAGGGACCGTTCGTTCGTTGCTACTTCACATACCTCTTTATCATTTACTATTTTAATTTCATTTAATACAATGATCTAATATACGAAATGATATAATAAGCTCAATAAGGATATTTTTTTCTAAAGGATACTTCATTATTATTTAAATTTTTTACTATAGTTTCCTGACTACTTATAGTTTCAGCTGTTTGGAATTTTTCTATATTTTTATCATAGTTATCATATTGATTCATTTCTATTGAAATAATCTCTGATACTTATTTAATGACTTAAATGCGAGTGAAGCCGTGGGTAAAAGCTAGTACATAATAAATATGCCGACCAGCTGTAGAAACCAAACCAGTTACAGCAAGAAAATGGTTGTTTATTTCAAACAGATATATAATTTGCAGTCACAAAGGATTCAGCCGGCTTCTATTACCTTATAGACAACGCTGTCGTATTATAATTGAAATCTTGAATTCTAGAAGCATCCATTTACAAATTAATTGTATTAATTAGTTTCTCTTTGGTTATGTCAGAACGGAACAGATGTTCAAAGAGGCTTTGAGATTGACTTAAGAATTAGACTGTGATGTTTCTCTAAACACCTCTGCCTGACCACGGGATTGTTATATATATAATACAGACATAATCCCTACTAATATTATAAATGTGAATGTGAGTTTGTTTGTTACGTTTTCACGCAACAACTACTTAACCGATCATCATGAAACTTTGTACACATATTTTTGGAGATACTAGAAGTAACATAGGATACTTTTTATTAAAAAAATACATTTTTTACTATCGTTTCCAATTGACTATAGTATAAAACTATTTGAATTTTTGTGGTTAGGTGTCATTTTTGTGGTTAGATGCCACTTTATTATTCAAGATCTTACTTATACTTACTTAATGACTTAAATGCGAGCGAAGCCGCGGGTAAAAGCTAGTTGCATATAATTTAATAGACAAAATTTATTCGGCGCAGTTACAACTATGTATTTTTAACTATATTTTCTCACTATCAATCTGTGTGGGTTTGACTTCCAGTTCAAACAAATGTATAATTACAATAGTAAAAAATAATATTAGGGTTATGTTAGTGTCATTCTTGTCCCCGTGGGTTAGTGTATTGTACTTTGGAATGGGGGTAATGTACGAATATACTATACATATATGAATTTATTATAATTATTCTTTTACAGTGATTCAGATATTTCTTTTATAACATCGCTATCACAATTCACTTTTTTTCTAAAAATTCTACTTACTTCTATTTTTATACAGCTGCACTAGATTTTTTAAATAAGTAATTATATTAATTACTATTTTAGTGTACATTTAAAATATTCCCCTATATTCTCATATAATGAAACGAGAGCAAAGTTTTTATTCATGCCTAGAGCGAAACCATGATATATCAAGCGAGATATAAAAAAAATATGACAACTAAACAATGCAGCCTTTTTATTATTACTTCACATTGTATCCGGGGTATTACAGTTGTTATATATTTTTTTATATTAATTACTATTATCTCTAAAATTTGTAGCTGAAAAATGCAACACAATGTAAGAAACAAGACTCTCATTTCTACCGTGATGTGTAATGTGATACTATTACTATAAAAAACTATTGATAAATTATTAAAAAAGATACATATACATTATTACTTACCGTGTTGAATAATTGAAATACTCACTTATGGTCTAAATCCATTTAAAAACTAAATTTTTAAATTCTTTTAGGCCCTTGTAAGCCTCATAATGTCTTTTATATCACAATCCTTGGGTAGATTATTTTATAATTTATCTATACTAAAAACAATTGAATTTAAAAGTAAAAAGCGTTAGTACATATTGGTCTAAACATCGCACGAATCTGATAATTCACACATGTACGAAAACATAATTAGACCGATTTATATTTTTTAGAACTATTTAAAATTTAAATAAGGAACACAAACAAATTTTATTTCCGAAACAAAGAGCGAACAATTTAAACTTTTTAAAAATATGACGTCATTGTTCTAGAACGTATATTTTGTTAATTATTTCCGAGGGAAGCTACCCGCCCGTGATACCTGTCCACTTTAACTTCATTCGTATAAGATTTTGAAACGAGTGTGATTATTATTCATGAGAGTATCACCGCTGTATAACGACTCTTGACTTCTTTAAACGGTGCGCTTTCAAAACTTCCCAATGATTTCGTACAATTTTTACAAGTTAGCGTAGAAAGTTAGATAGGGCGCGGGAGTACAGATTTCTTATCTGGCTACAATACAAAGGAAACAAGGGCAGGTGTCTTAATTCGGAAACTTTTACACATTTCTTCGCCGAATAATTTCAAAATATTACATTTTTTCCTTTTTTATATAATTAATTGTATTAGTTCTTATTAAATAAAATAATATAACAAATTTTAGGTCACGCATGAGGCGTTTTACCAAAATTGTAATCCAAAAGGGAAAATTAAATGAGGGGTAAACTTTGTAATTTAATTGTTTACGTGACGAATTCATTTAAAACCAAGCAACATGAGTTATAATAAGTACGGCGCCATCAGTTTTACTACAATATCGATTTGTTATTATAAATACTTTTAACGAAGAAAAACTGATGAATGTGATATTTATTAAATACTAGCTGTTGCCCCCGACTTCGTTCGCGTAGTATCTTCTATCTTCTATATATATAAAACTCAAAGGTGACTGACTGACTGACTGACATAGTGATCTATCAACGCACAGCCCAAACCACTGGACGGATCGGGCTGAAATTTGGCATGCAGGTAGATGTTATGACGTAGGCATCCGCTAAGAAAGGATTTTGATCAATTCTACCCCCAAGGGGATAAAATAGGGGATGAAAGTTTGTATAAATCTTATTAGATTTTCGACTGATTGAACTAAAATTAAAGATTGGAGCTACTATGATGAAGACGTTTTTTTAATAATACTTCTTAACGGGAGCGAAGCCGCGGGCAACAGCTAGTGAAGATATAAAGTACTATGAAGTTTAAATTTTAACATGAAAAAGTAGTTATTGTGACATAACTATAATAGTTAGACATATGGTATCGCAGACTTTTTTGTACATATTGATGTTCTCTATAAAACTGTTGTACATCACTTTGCTCTATTGTCAATAATTTTCGCAGCGTATGCAATATAATGATTTTTCTCACACTTTGAATGACTTTTTTACGGATCCCTAACGTTTTTGAAAATAATGTATAGCCTATGTTCATCAGGGATAATGTAGGAATCTAATGGTTACAAAGCGTAATATATATTCTTAATTTAAATTGTACTTACAGAAACTTTTTAAAAAATGCGGTGCAGACAAAATAAGTAATGCAAGTATTAAAAAATAAAACAAATGAAACTGTCAACAAGCCAATTCATAGTATGCACTATTTATGGCATTAAATAGTATTTTTTAGCGTTCCTCAAAATCTGTCTGTGAGTGTATTATCATTAATCCGGGATCCCATAAGTAAATAAGATTTATAACAGCTAAATAAGCTTTCAAGCTGCCTCAGCCAACCTCGAGTTTATGAAAAAAAAAGACGGCAATCCGTAAAAGCTATAAAAATTGGATTAACTCATTTGTCTTTTCTACTTTGTTATATTTATTTCTTCAACTGCATTTTAGATTTATATTTTATTATGTTGAATCTACAACAGAACTGAAATGTTCGACAGTCTGATATAATCTGTACTGGAATAGTAAAATACTTTTAATGTTACTTGAGTATCTTTTTGCATTGACAAGCTTGAAGCTTAACATTCAATTTCGTGATTTATTTATTTCCTTTGACGTTTACTTCATACAATTAATTCAAATTCTAACACAAGTAAGTCGAAATTAGTCATGTCCCTTATCATTCTAATACGGTTATCATACAAATTCTTGAGTATGTCGAATAAGTTTCTCACTGTTTAACACAAGGGTCCATTGTCACAAAGGCTAAACTTGTTTTGATAAATGTACGTCCGTGAACGCGTCAATCTCTCGACAGGCTGTGGAAATTGCGTCAACATAACCCAGTCGCTTCGGCTCTTCAGCGCACGTGGTTTCGTATATGTTGTGTTAGATTTAGATCGGAGTATAAAGACAGAGTACAATATAGAGATGTTATTGTTTAAAATTAATTGCCTTATTAATATGTAATTATGAGTTAATAATGTTATCAAATAAGAGTCATTATTAGAATATGAAGAAAATGAACTGCTATTATCATATCAACAATTCATTTGTTTAGCAGGAAAAACAAATGAATTATAAAATTTCATTGTCTCTGTTAATAACTGCTCTGTACTGTTAACAGGCGATGAGTGTTCTTTCCGAGTGACTTGTAAATGTCGGTAACGAAAAGTAAATACTCGTTTGAGGTTTTCATGATAAGACTCTCAATTTTTGAAGTTCCTTTCTCTAATTTATTACGGATACAAATAAGCTAAGATTTAATTTTGTCTCTTTATTTTTTTAAATTATAGTAACACCATATACTTGATAATTTATTTATATTTTTTAATAATATCGATTTAATAACACTATACTTTATCTCTAATGTTCTTTTTATGATCCAAGATAATACTTCAATGCACACAGACTGTATTTGTACCAAATGTCATCCAAATCAGTTGTACTGTTTTGTTATTAGGCAACAAATATCTAAACATTGTTTTGAATAGTGGGACATATGACCACCTGAACTGATCCTTGCAAAAGTACAGTCTATAAGCGCAGATAGATCTGAATGAGTAATGCCGACTTGAATATTCACCGACTTAAAAGTAATACGAACTCCTAACAACTATAAATAATAAGTCTATCTATAACTCAAAGGGAATAACTTGTCCTAATGTTAACAAGGATAAGGGATTCTCTACTTGGAAACGTACAATGACACGTTATGATAAGCCAAATTGGAGTTAGGAACTTTTGCTATACGTAAATCTTTTAGTGATTAATGCTTGTCTAAAGGATGTTTATATTACATAAATTAATATCTACGATTTAAGATATTTATTTGGTTTAAAATGTTAGTAAGTACATAAGACATATAGATAGATACATGGGTTCGCAACCAAAAAGCCCTATAGTCCAATTTTGTATAATATAATCTTAGTAGCTATAATACAGAAGAAATCATTATACGCAATACAAAAAAAAAAGAAAATAATTAAAAATATATATATGTCGGCGCAGCGACCTTTCGGCTTTGTCCATGTGTTTGTGCCGTGTAGAGAGAGAAGATACGACTGCTTCGGGTTAACCGAAGATACACGAGGCGTGCCGACGGGATACGAAGTAGGGGCGCGGTCGGTTTGAAGAACGTTCGAGAGAAGCTTGCGAGCGGCGGCGGCGTGCACGCGTGCGTGGAGTCGGCGAGGGCTGCGGCGCGGGCTGCGGCGTTGGCGACGATTGGCAATATGGATAGATGAGCTGCGTTCTAAGACTTGGGCTGTGCTCCGACATATACAGGGTGTCCCGTAAGTCAAGGACCAAGGAAATACTGGTAATAGAGGGGGTAATTTCCTATCCGAAACACTAAAATTTATTATCCTAGGCCAAGTAGTTTTTGAGATATGATTTTTTTTTAATTTTTTGGAATTTCTCTGACTGCGCACACAAAATATTTTATTATTATTATTTGTTGTTATTATTCCTACTTTTTATTGTTTAAGGGTGTTAAGAAAACATGTATCTATCTAATTAATGAGTTTTTCATCAGTAATTATTGGCAACATAAAAATTACGAGCTAAGACGTATGCAAATTTTTAATCACATAATTTGCAATGTGATATTTGATCGATGCTGGTGCAAAAAAAATGTATGACAACCTTCTGGAACATTGTTTTAAAAACTTCTACACTTCTCACAGATTCCAAAAAGGTATAACAGTATTACATTTAATCGAGTGTCAATTTGAAAAAACACATTTAACTGGACTAAAGCGTCAAATTCCTAGAAATGCCAATATTCAATGTAAGTGGTTTTTAGAATTTTTTCTATCGGCGCAGATATGGATTTCAAAAGCAGAAAAGATCCTAAAAACCACTTACATTGAGTATTGGCATTTCTAGGAATTTGACGCTTTAGTCCAGTTAAATGTGTTTTTTCAAATTGACACTCGATTAAATGTAATACTGTTATACCTTTTTGGAATCTGTGAGAAGTGTAGAAGTTTTTAAAACAATGTTCCAGAAGGTTGTCATACATTTTTTTTGCACCAGCATCGATCAAATATCACATTGCAA
>JAPWLS010002465.1:0-12413 GCA_028551675.1 Tineola bisselliella
TAACTAAACTCTTGAAACAATTAACAAAGGTGCAGCTGCATTATCTGAAAGAGCTGTTTTCAGTAGTACTTTCCTGAAAGCCCATTTTCAATTTATTGTATAAACAATAAAGAAAGACACCGTACACTCCTCAAAGCTTATGGACATTTACCAAAGTTACATTATAAGAGTTTTGCAATTAGTACTTAACACTAGATTTACCAGCTTAAATATACCTATTTCTACCAAAACCAAAAAAGTATATATTTGTTACAAATATACATAAAATAATATAAAATTCATAAAACTAATTCTTCTGTTATAAATTCAAGAAGATTAGAAGAATTAAAGAAAATGTTACACGCAGTAGGAATTTTAATTTGATCTTGCAAGACCAGTCATTTTGACTGGTCTGATAAATCTAGTGTTAATAAAAAAAATGTATTGTGGTAATTTGTTACTGATGGTCAGATTCGAGTCTCTCCGAGTTTGTATGTGATCTGACAGTTAATAAAGATGATCCCCATTACATACAATTACAGCTGTATATTGAGCAGTGGATTGTGAATTCAATTTAATTAGTAAACGCTATCTTTAAATTTTCAATTTACAGGATACACAAATATATACGATATTTGGAGTCCATTCAATGTTGTCTTATCTCTTTTATTTAGAACTAGCTGTTGCCCGCAACTACGTCTGCGTAATGATGAATGAAATAAATCGGCTCATCTTTTATACATATGTGCGCGAATTTGAAATTGAAAACACTTTTAATATACGTGAATTCATGCTAAATGAACATATTATTAAGTCTCAAACACCGGAACTTACTAAAAAGCGGAAAAAAATTAAAAATACACTCACATACCATTCCATGGAATTGTGCGTTTTACTGTGTGTTTTACCTTGTTTTATACGATTATTTCTGTACAAAACACTAAAATGAACTTTAATAAACTATTTTTGCATCAACATTTCACATAATTCACAAAATAAAACCCTCACAAGCTTATTACCAGTTTTGTTTTTGTTATTGTTACTGACAGCAAAGAATTGCTATGACAGGTGACATTGCTTTTTTTAAATTACATATTTTTATTGTCATAAACAATATCAATCTATAGAGCAGAGCTTAATATTGGCTCAATTAAAACATAAAAAACAACAAAAAACGGCCGGCCGTTTTTTGTTGTTTTTTATGTTTTAATTGAGCCAATATTAAGCTCTGCTGTGTAAATTTTGCTGGAGGTTAGAAGTAAGGTTTGGCTGAGGACCCCTAGACTGTACGAATAACGAAAAGGTTAGGTTAGGTTAGAGTTAGCTCTATATAAGTACGACGGCCGCGACAGCGGCCGTCATAAGTTGTCTTTTTATTTTTTTATGTCAAAATTGAGCAGATTCCTTGCTGTATGATCAACGAAAAGTAATGATTCGATGCCTTTGCCTTGAAGTAGAATTTTAAAAAGCAATGTCACCTGTCATCGCAATTCTTTGCTGTCAGTAACAATAACAAAAACAAAACTGGTAATAAGCTTGTGAGGGTTTTATTTTGTGAATTATGTGAAATGTTGATGCAAAAATAGTTTATTAAAGTTCATTTTAGTGTTTTGTACAGAAATAATCGTATAAAACAAGGTAAAACACACAGTAAAACGCACAATTCCATGGAATGGTATGTGAGTGTATTTTTAATTTTTTTCCACTTTTTAGTAAGCTCCGGTGTTTGAGACTTAATAATATGTTCATTTAGCATGAATTCACGTATATTAAAAGTGTTTTCAATTTCAAATTCGCGCACATAGGTATAAAATTTATACCAATAAATCTAATAAGATTTATACAAACTTTCATCCCCTATTTTATCTCCTTAGGGGTGGAATTGATCAAAATCCTTTCTTAGCGGATGCCTACGTCATAACATCTACCTGCATGCCAAATTTCAGCCCGATTCGTCCAGTGGTTTGGGCTGTGCGTTGATAGATCACTAAGTCAGTCAGTCAGTCAGTCACCTTTGAGTTTTATATATTTAGATAGATTAGACAGTTTAAGCCTAAAGTGCAAAACGAAAGACCTAAAAATTTAGTTACAATAAGCATATAATATATAATAAACATTATAGATAGTTTTGGACTTTAGAAATAAAAGTTGTGTGTACGTATTCACTCTTAATAGGATATATGCAATATGTTAGACTAAATTTATATTATACTCGTAGCATCAGATATTACGACTCCGTATAAAACTTTTACATAGGAAGTAAAGATAATCAAATCTTTGAACGTACACTAATAAACGTTATAAATAGCTAGTTGAAGGAATAGCTTTCTTGTTAAAATTTATTTATAATAACCAGTAATCGCATACACTAGATACGACCCTCGTAAATCTCAAAACTGAATTTTTAACGCATCAAACACATTTAAAAAGCAACTAGCAATATCAAAAACAGAAAACAAACAGAAATCAACTCAGTTTTGGTGATAATCCCTATAATTCAATAAAATATATATCAAATTAAAGAATATATAATAAACAATTAGAATATGTACTTACCTATATGTCTCATATTTAGTAATTTCACAATAAACACATCGGAATAATTTGAAAAAACATCACAAAACCACAAAGCTCGCAACCACAGGGGCCATTTTTATTCTCATTTTTTAAAGTATTGCTATACTTAAAAAAAAACAATAACTTAATATTCTTCATGTGTAATTCAGATAGTAATTGTAGTGATTATTTGTATAATCATTTCCTAACTATTTTATAAATATTAATAAAGTTAATTTATTAGTTGAAGTTTTTGTTGTCTCTGTAAATTGTTGCCAGGCGCGAGCGGGCTCTTTTCTTGTCGACAGCTGTCAAAAAGGTTAGGTTTCTGTGTGTTTGCTAGAAAATAATATAAATCTAAATAAATCGTGTGTTAATTGTGAATAAAAATAACGTATTACGGGTTAATTGTGACGTTGAACATCATTAATTTTTAATTTATTGTATATTTCAGCTGCGAAATGGTACAGCGACTTACTTTCAGACGACGATTGTCGTACAATACAAAATCAAATCAAAGAAGAATGTAAGTAATATTATATTAAACACTTTATACCTTAAATAAGATGTGTATTTAAATTACAAAAACTGATTAAACACCAAAACTTCAAAGATGAAACTTGTTTATGTTTAACTTAACCTACAATTCACTTAATTCACGGTGCTTTGTATATAAAATACAGGTAAATTGTAAATAGAATGTTAGAAAATAATATTAATGCATTATATTTGTAGTACACAATATTTTTTGCATGTAGTAAGCATATTTTTATTTTGAAAAACAATGTAATTGAATTTTTTTTTTCCATTTTATGAATATTGACACTAGTAATGATTTAACTAACGTTTGGCTAATTGCATGGATCATACAGAAATAATCGCGTTGTCTGGGGAAGCTATATTGTACTTTTTTTCACTATATGTTAAATTTTAGAGTACGAACACCTGGCGGTCGACTGGTGTACCAGTATGTAAAGAAGGCAAAAAAGATCCCTAGATGCGGCCAGTGTAAAAGTAAACTCCGAGGTATCCAACCAGCCCGCCCTGCCGAGCGTTCCAGATTGTGCTATCGTAAGAAGACTGTAAAGCGGGCATATGGTGGTGTACTCTGCCACAAGTGTGTGAAACAGCGCATTGTCAGGGCTTTCCTTATCGAAGAACAAAAGATTGTTAAGGACCTCATTGCGCAACAAGCCTCTGGTGGAAAAGCCGGAAAGAAACAAGCAAAATGAGCTATCATTAGGGATAAAATACAATAAGAAAATCTATTTTTTGTTTTAATTTTGCATTTATAATCCTTTTCATTTTCTTTAATTTAATGACTTGCCAAGACATTACTCTGCCTGTCTAAATTTTTAGAGGTATAGTCAGACTTATCCTCCTGAAGTGGTATTTCAGGCGATGAAGAGCCCAGATCCGAAAGGACGTAACAATTAATAAGTCAAAGGTTTATTAAATCTACAATAAAAATTTGATTCCTTTTAAAAGTAACTATAATGTTTTTATAAAAATATATGTATAGAGTTGTCGCTCACTTAAATTTGCACTCATTGTGTAGGTGGCGAATGGTTTATACCGATGCCAAAATATTATATAATTAAAAAAAATACTGTCAGTGAGCCTTGCGGAGATTTTGTAAAGTTGTGAAATACTCAGTTATTTTTTAGTTTTAAGGGAAACCGAATTATTTTTTCGTATACTTGTGATATTAATATTTATTATAAAAAAAATTAAAATGTCGAGTCCCTGGAAAGTATTGACGAAATGTGATGCAGCGCCGGACCTCGCTGACATTATGTCTGAAGAGATTGCAAGAGGTCTTCAAGTAAAGGAGAATAGTAAGTTTGCTGAGATGATGACGACCGAGGGGAATAATATTACTGAAGATAACATATCTCCTATGGTGATGTTAGAGATGGAAAACGGAAATTTAACGCAGTTTTGCGATTCAGACGCAGTGATTGCAAAAGTGTTGCAATGTCAGTATGACAAAGAACACGACGAAGAGATTGAGAGAATCGAGAAGAAACGTAAGGGTCACTCTAATGTGTGGGTTTCTTATGAGAATTACAAACATGTGCCAAGTGATTTATTATTCGATTCCGACTGTGAAGAGGAAGACGCGGCCGCCAGTGACAAAAAAGATTGGGATCGCTTTGAGACCAACGAGAAAGAATTCGCGAGCCTTCCTAAGCGCGGATATATAATGAAGGATGGAGCCATGGTAACTAAGCATGACAGTGTTATAAACGGCAGAAGAAACGCTGGTAAAGTAATGGCCTTTCCACCAGAGTTCTGTACAGGTGACGGAGCAGGGTTCGACATGAAGCTGCCAAATTCTGTATTCAATCAACTCAAGGCTCACTCCTCAGGCCAGACACGTAGGCATAAGAAGCTCGACAGGAAGGATGTTCAAGCAACTGTCGAGAAGGGTCTGGATGAGAAGACTAGGCTTATATTGTTCAAATTGGTGAATACAACCAACATGTTGGAAGACATTGATGGTGTCATAGCAACGGGTAAAGAATCAGTTGTTCTGCATGCGTCATCTGATTCATCGTTTGACCAGATGATATTACCCCGAGAATGTGCCATCAAAGTATTCAAGACGACACTAAACGAGTTCAAAACACGAGACAAGTACATAGAAGATGATTATCGCTTCAGGAACCGTTTCTCAAAACAAAACCCTCGGAAGATTGTCCGCATGTGGGCCGAGAAGGAGATGCACAACATGATGAGGTTACAGAAGCTGGGGATTAATTGTCCGGACATGATACTATTGAAGAAACATGTTTTGGTCATGTCTTTTATTGGTCGGGATAATAAAGCTGCCCCGAAGCTAAAAGATGTAATATTAAAGGATTCTGAATGGAAGAGCGTATACAATGAGGTCGTGGACATCATGTATAAAATGTTTAATGTCGGTCACATGATCCATGCTGATTTTTCAGAGTACAATATCTTGTGGCATGACAGGAAATGCTATGTGATTGATGTATCACAGTCTGTGCAGCCAGATCATCCTAATGGGCTCGAGTTTCTTCTGAGAGACTGCGGGAATATTAGTCACGTAAGATGTTTATTAATACAAAAATAGGTGTTTATTAGGAAAATTATAACAAAATATTGCATATAAAAAACATGTGTATTACATAAATGCATGAATCATTATTATTATCTATAACAGAGATTCTCAAACTATGGACAAGCGAATATGTATGTGTTAATTGAATAGTCTTTTATTCATATTGATAAAGCTGTACATACATCCATTTTTCTAAAGCAGCAAGATTGAATTTTTTGTTAGATGAGTCAACTTTGGGAACCACTGATCTAAATTATAAATTGTTATTCACTTTTATTTTCTGAGTTAAAATACAGTTTTTTTTATTATTATCATTTTATGTGCAGGCTATGATTGAGGAGTTTCTTGCAATATTCTTCTCGCCATACGATGAGCAAGTGCACGCCTTTAGTGCTTATGCTAATAAACAATTTTCATTTCATTTCATTTCATATAGTATTATTATACAAGGGTTGAATCAAAATTTTAAATTCAATATATGCTCTTAAAATTTTTCAGTTCTTCAAGAAAAAAGGTGTACCTGATGTCAGATCACCGGAAGAGTTGTTCAAACACATAACAGGCTTCAGTGATATTGATGTCAACCTCCTGGAAGGTGTTAGATCGCATTATAACACACTCTCTTGCCGTTTCGAGATTGACCATGATGATGAGAGGAACACGGCGTATCCTTTCGACTATTGTTGGGATAAAACAAATGAAGTGAGAGAAATTCTGGTCATAATCTACTTTGTACTTAATTTCCTTATTATTTAAAAAGATGCTGTATTAACTCATACATATCTTTATTGAGATATCCAGAGTAAATTCTGGACCCATGTAGTGCATCAGTTTGATCAAGGAAAGGTCGCTATATGGATTTTCATAACATTGCTATATCCCCTACTAATATAAATGTGAATGTGAGTTTGTTACGTTTTCACGCAACAACTACTTAACCGATCATCATAAAACTTTGTACACATATTTTTGGAGGTACTAGAAGTAACATAGAATACTTTTTATTAAAAAAGAAATATTTTTTAATTGGCGATCGCAACGTCCTTTTGATTTTTATAAAAAATACGACTGTCAATGTGGATTTTTCTTTTGCACGGACTCAGATAAATAATATATTGCAAAATAGCAGCGATAATAGTTTCCAATTTACTATAATAGTATGATCTCTGATACTTATTTAATGCTTTAAATGCGAGCAAAGCCGGGTAAAAGCTAGTACCTTATAAATTTGACCTTCATCCATATATGTCTTGACGTATCCATCTCTCTCCATGCCCATTGTTACTAAACTACCCTCGTCTTTTTTGCTATGTATAAATAATTTGTGAATTTTTTTATCAGGTCAAAGCAGCGGTTGGTAAGGATGACGACCAATTCGAGGATATGTGGGAACGCTCTCTGAAGGAGAAGAAAATTGTTGATTCATCATCTTCATCTGATGAGGACGATGATGATCCGAATAAGTTTAAAGAGCAAACTTGTAAAGATGATAAGAAATCTTAATGTGAGCCATTGACATGAACGGCTTATGCACACGGAATTAAATTTACATTTTAGGTGATTGCCGCGTTGTCTGCATCTCGCTGGGTTATTCTAAAAGGACCAGTTGATGGTTGCGTGGCAGTTACTTTTAATATAAATGTAGTTCAATAAAAATGTAAAGGGTGTTTGAAAAAAAATTATAGAAAAAAAACAAAGGATTTACTATTTTAAATGTTTTATTAAATATTTGTCATGTTAAGTCGCGTTAGTGACGAAATCAAGGCCGATGTAGTTTTTATTATATGTCTTATAGTGTCACTTTTATTTAGTTGTTTTTCCTCCCATTTCCCGCGCTGTCAAATGAAGCCGAAATGTTAATTTGAACCGCACAAGTCAGAGTAAAGCCGCGTCTCCTGCTCCTGTGTCTTCCAAACATTAGACAAAAACATCGAAACATTGGGGCGTGGCCGTACACATTTTTGTATTCATACACAATGTTTTTTGTTTTCCGTGGTCGACGGAAAGCAAAAACATTGTGTAGGCCACGCCCCAATGTTTCGATGTTTTTGTCTAATGTTTGGAAGACACAGGAGCAGGAGACGCGGCTTAATATAGACAGTATACAATACTCTGTATTTGTTAACTAACCTTAACGAAAACTAGGTTTCCTGAAAAAGAGATAACTGTCCAGGACTGCTCGCGAAAAATCACACCTCAGTATCGCGACTACGATGGCTGCAAGACCAAAAAGTCTGATATATAAGTATATGCAATATATTACTATTTTATTTTGATTACTGTCTAATGGTTGCCGTGTTTAAAGATTTATTATTTATTAGTAAATAAAATGGATTTAAGTGATCACAGATCAAACTACACTAGCGTTATTTCTGAAAACGGGTCTTAGAATTAACTGTAATCTTTGTTTTCTCCTGTATATCTCAACTAACAGTTTCAGATTCCCAAGCATTGACAATTCCTTTAGACGACTCCTTCATATCTTCTTCTCCATCTTCCTTATTAGTTTAATAAGTAGATCTTGTTGCAACAATGTAAACAGTTTGTTTGTCTCTGCGGACACGTCGACGAGTGACTCTACATCATTCCGCTGATATGTCAGTATTATAGATTGGAGCTTTAACCGTGTTTCCGTACTGAATGGTAGATCTGAAATTAAGGACAAAAATCCTAATTATGATTTTACAATAAAAACTAATATAGAACCATTGGCTGTGGTCACTTATGAAAGATAATTCTGCCAATGACGAATACTCAGACAACAGCCCTCAATAAGAAATTACATGTGAACCCTTAAATAATTTAATATCAAAGTTTAAAAATAAAGAAAAGACAAAGTCATGAAAATTGATGGAAGTGAACCTTCATTCTTCGGTCAAATCAGGGCTTCCAATCCCGCAAATACCGGGATCCTGTAGAATGAAAATTTCTAATCACGTAAATACCGAGATCGAACACAGGCTGCGGGATTGGAAGCCCTAGGTCAAATGTTAGAAATAACAGTTCAAAAACTTCATAATCGCATCTAACGGGAATGGATAGAAATACACACCTTCATTGACCCCATCATCAATGATACTCTGCAGTAGTTTTTTTAAAGAGTCCGGTTGTTCCTCATCACACGTCTCGATCAATAAACTGAGCAGTACACGAGTTATTTGAATACTGAAAATTAATAAACACAATTTAAAACAATGTCCCTTATACAATGATATACACCACCATGGGACAGCAGTTTAAAATAATATGTAACTAGCAAACTATACCTGCGGTCTTACCCCCAGTTATTTTTTCATACAAAAAGGTTACAGCCACACCCTATAAGTAACCTGTATCTGTATTTTTTGTGTCGACTGTCGAGTGTGAACTTTCTTACGGTTAGTACCTAGATAATTAAGCTTTTTTAGGTTTAATTAGGTACCTTACAGGGCAGAGCGTTTGCCCCACCCTACCCCACCGTGGCTACGCCCATGTACAGCACATGTAACTAATTAGATTGTGGAGACCGTTTTCAGTGTAAAATATGCCAATATAACTTAAGCGTGTGTGGTAAGCAATGATAAAACAACTGAATTTTCAAAGCTTATACTGTGGTCTATTAAAAATAGACCAGGTTAAAATAATCACAATAAACCATAGACTTTTTGTATTTGCAACAAGTCTAAACATGATCCAAAATAACAATTTAATTTATTATGACTAGGTTTTTAAAATGAAAATTTTTTGCAAGCTAAAATCTCAACAATCCTGCTGTCAGTGTAAAAGCCGTCACTTGGTATACAAAATAAATTCACTTACTCGTTAAGTGTGTTGTCAGGTACATCAAGATTGGAATCACAAATATTATTTGCTGTACAAAGTGCCACGTCGAGTCTATCTGAAAATCATTTTTTTAAATTTATTTATATAAGTACAGTCCATTGCATGGTCTTACAGTCAATTCCAATACACCATGCAAGGAGGAGTCGATTGCAAAATAGAATAATATTAATAATAAAATGTCAAGTGTAAATAGCATAATGAATAATAAACATATATTGACATATAGAATACAATAGGGCAGAAAGGTCCTTGAGTGGTCATACAGGGATACGTAATTTTCGCAAATAAAAAATTGAAATTTCGCATTTATAAAAAACGCGAATCCAAAATTTCGCATTTATTCGCAAAAATTAAAATTTATTAACAAATCAAAATCAATATTCTTCATTATATGTTTTATATAGCATAACTAGCATAAGTAGGTACTTAATTGAAGGCTAGCATTGTAGTGGTCTCGATATTTTCGCGCCTTCAGCCTCTGCTTCCGGTCAAATGTTGTAAATACTAAAATATCTCTCTGCATCTATACTAGGAGTACAGAGGCTTTGTAGCTACTAAAATTTGTTCGACATCAACAGATGTTTCTTGATTATCGACATTAACTGAAACTAAGAAAACACTTGCCAATGGGAGTTCATTTGTTGAACTGCTGCAAGGCTCAAACAAGATGTTCCAGACTTGTTAGGAATTCACCTGTACTTTTTAAATAAGTTGCCATTATTAAAGTTGCGTTCCTGGAATTAATTAATTAATTAATATTTATATATTAATTAATTAAAATTTAATATTATATTAATTATTATATAATATTAATTAATATTAATATTTATATATATTTAGATATAAAATTAATATTTATTTTTTCTATTTCTAATCTGTCATCCGTAGGTTCGTATTGGAACACTTAGCAACGACGACGGCGCCCTCTACTCACTCCAACAACAAATATTAACTACTAAATACAATCAGGTTTCACAGACTGTCATTTGCAGCTTCATTTATAATGTAAAAAGCTGTGTCAATTAACATTTGTTTTATACGTGTTTTAAATTGCAATTCATTCAATACTTTCACATCATCTGATAAGTTATTATACATGTTTATGCCGTTACAGAGGAGTTATATTTTGAATGTGGGAAAAATTATCACTAGTTCAATTTATAGCTTGTATGCTAGGGTCCAAGGGGCCCCTTAGTAGCTACTCCACTGGGAGAAAGGTTCTAGAGTGAAGGTACAGCAGATACAGCATAGTATATCCACCAATAAGATGGATCAATGACTTCTTAAAGCAGCAGGAAATCGCTAGATGTAAGCCACTATGAATATATCACACTGGCATTTAATTGAAGGCCTGAGAGTCCAGCAGTGGCAATCCTATGGTTAGTATGATGAATAAAAACTATATTAATGTTTTACACTCACCAGCTTGTATATTCAATTCCAACAATCGCATTAAACATTTAGTTTTTAATGCATTTGGTTCTTTTATATTGTCAATGGCCTGTTCATAATATGCTATCGCTTCATGTTTGTGTCCAAGGAGAGAGAGATTGTGCGCCATTTGCATCAGTATAGATGTACGGAGACTCCACTGATTGGGATACCTATTTAACGCTTGAAGATAGCAACCTATTGAAGCCTGGAATATGGTAGGTATGTTTTTACTAGATTATTTGCAAAATAAAACCTGCAATTGTTAAATATTGTACCTCTAAGTTTTCTCTAGAAGGATTGTAACATTTTAATGAGCTAGATTTCATTTCGGCTTTCATAAACTGTCTTGCAGCGGATAAAAAGCATTCTGCTTCGCCAGCAGCGTTGCCGACAGCCGCCTCGCATTTCGCAGCTCCGATGAAGCAATGCCCAGCAAATATTGGCTGTTCAGCTAGTTCACATTGATGTGCTAATGCGTGAAACTCGTTTGAAGCCTCCGCGATATTAGGTTTACGCATAAATCGTCTAGAAATAAAACCAATATATAAACTTAGATGATGACTTTGAATGAATTGTTAAACTTACTTTTTTAATTTCGTATTAATGCTCATATATTGCTCGTCGAAAGTAGAATCTAAATCGGTAGCCATGGTGAATAGAATACACAAAAATACAGCACAAAACCAAATATCGCACCAAAAGTGTCCAGCTGTTGCGGCTTGTGACAGATAGATTGCATTGTTATTAATTTTTTGTTACATATGTCTAATTTGCATTAACAAAACGTTTTTTGAAGAAATTGAGTTTTGTTAATGCACGTATACACGATTGATAAAATGTCAGAATAAAATTATCGTATGATTTGACGTGTCTTATATTTTTATCGCGAAAGTACTTTCTGTTTATAAGTTGTCGTTAATTAAAACATGTTATTCAGAATATTTTGAATTATAACTTGAATGTTGAATATAATTTAAGTGGTTTTCATTATGGAATACCTTAGAAGTGGATTGAAAACTGTCTTAGGGGCTCCTGAGCCGGGACAGCAGCCTTCTGGTTCAGAAACGGTATGTTTTCCTGAAATATGGATGGCCTTTGCGTAATCCTACACAATAGTTTTAATAAAACATGTTTAATTTGATTGAAAATATGCTCTAACCTTAAATATTTCATTTAAATCTTTTAATACGTTTGTTTTATTTCTTTATAATTAGGTAACGATACTAGTTGATCGTGTAAACAATTCAACATTATTAGAAGATAGACGTGATGCTTGTCGAGCGCTTAAAGCTATGTCAAGGAAATTTAGGGTAGAAGTTGGAGCACTGGCCACTGATACACTTAAACAGGTAAATAATTCGAGTGTGAACTTTCTTACGGAGTTATTAAGTATTGTAGTTTGTACCTAGATAATTAAGTTTTTTAGGTTTGATTAGGTACCTTACAGGTCAGAGCCAGGGTGGGGATCAATAAAATCGAAATTTTATAGGAGAGCGATTTAAAGTTATTATTGTCCATGTTTTGTGTAGATTCT
>JAPWLS010000004.1:0-13191 GCA_028551675.1 Tineola bisselliella
CAAATGAACAAAATCAATAAAATGACTCAAAATGAATTAAATATTTGTGTAATGTCTTTCCTTCAAATTTATTTTAGTTGGTGGCGCAGCAACGCGCGCAGGGTACAGCTAGTTACATATAAAAAACAAACTTAGAGCAATTGGCGATCTTATCATTAAAAGTAATTTCTTCCAGATAACCAATAAATATGATATAAAAATATACACATTGTAAAAGAATACACTGTGATAAATAAAGTTCATTGTCTCTCTCGCGTTTACCCTTTTAAGTTACGTCACAAGCTCCCAAGAATGCCGACATGCGCGTGCGATTTAAGAAATCACCGAAAACATCTTTGCTTTTAAGGTGAATAATACATCATCGGCCATCGTCATAAGAAACATTTTATCGGTTGTAATAAATCTTTGTATTTATTTTTTAAGCCAACCAACGCGTCGGCCTTCGATTATTATGCAATTGATGTCACTTGCATTTTATTCCATTTTATGCATTAATTATTTACAACGAAAAACAATCGCTAATAATTCTTTAAATGCAACAAACAGTAATCAAAATGTGACAACGGGGGCTACTATTATTTCCACCATGTTCAACTGTTCGTTAATTTTAAACCGTATACTTGGATGTAGAACACAAATTGTAGGTCTCAGAAGACGTCTACGAAGATGAAGGCTAGTCTAGACTATGATTATTAAGTAAACCGCAATTTTTAGATATAACTTTGGAGAAAAACAAGCTTCGTTTCGGGATCAGTTTGGAACTACTGCAGCCCTTATAGCAGTTCTTTCCACTCTTAGATCATACTCTAGCTAAACGCAAAGAAACTGTAAAAAATAAGGCCATATATTTGTTTCCCTAATTGCCTTTAAGAGATTTTCAGGAGACGCGTATATATATATATATATACATATATCTATTTATATCTATATTATTATATTTTTTATCCCCAAACTGAAAGCCTCAATGAGCAACTGAATCGGATTTCAGTGCGCAACTCATCTCAAACTCAAACAGGGTCTCTAATTTTGAAACTTAGAAGCGTATGCACGAGTAAAAGCCGAGTATAAACAAGGATAAATTAATATCACTGTGGCCCATATTTCAGACCTTAAATCTACATAAATTATCCGGACTGCATAAAACCGGGTATCTATTCCTGTATAATCGATACATACTAAAACAAACTATGATTTATTTTGAAACAGTATAATGGTCGGTTTAGGTTTAAATTTAAAATGTATTCTGCATCTGTGTAGATATTTTATTCAATCTGTGATTTATTGGAGTGAATATTTTATGATACTTAATTTAGTTCAGTTCAAAATAATTAAAATAAATGCGATTATATACCACATATGTATAAAATGTATTAAATTACTTAAAATATGTTGGTGTATAAATCCACTTTATCCGGGTCACAGACCAACTGTGACACAATTTTTGGCCAAAACAAAACTAAACCAAAAAGATTACTACACAATGGATAAACTGGTGAAATCCATTTGAGTTTCAGATTTGCAGCCAAAATCGGTCGCCGAATTTTATACAAATCGTATGCATATTGGATAAGTTTTGCTGTAATTTTGTGTGACTTTATGATCCATACTTATACAAATATTGACATTGTTAAATTATAAATAAAAACAATTTATGCGACTTATTTTCGTATAATTAACTGTTTCAGGCGTTAAATCATTTAAAATTATTTTGCTTATAATTCCCGCTACATTAGGTCGATGAAGGAAAACAACCTCCACCAACATTTAATAACTTGTCTTGACGCGTTTCGCCACTTCACGTGGCATCATCGCGATACGTGTGGTCGCTTCGGCTTCGCTTCGACGACTAATTTTTGTGTTTATTTTGTGATAACTGAGACACAAAAGATGATTATTAGTTCTACCAGCCTGGGTCAGTACCACCACTGTCAAGCGTAGTACCCGGATGTAACGAGATAAGTGTGTTCTGTTAATTTTAACGAAGCAAATTCATCTCACAAGTAGGCATAGTGGAGGTGACTGGAGCTGTCTACTAATTTTTAAGTCTAATATTAAAATGCTATTTTTAAAGCTTGTTTAATTTTGTTTTGCCTCTTTCACTCACAATCTAAATATTTTATTATAAATCTAAGAATATTTATTTATATGCAATAATAGTCGTACGTCATATTTGAATTGTGTTTACACGCGTATTGAACATTAGGGAAACATGGCCCGGTTGAAATGCATCCGGATAACGGATCCGGGTAATGGTATTTCCGCGTTATTTATATCCGGAATAAACTCGTGCTATGGAGAATTTGATAGAGTGCACTCTGTGAATACAGCTCTAATTGACATTTCAATCGATATCTATTCTCACATACATTCCAAAAAAAAAAAAGTTGAAACAATTGAAACAATATCTCAGATTTATTCCCGAATGCAATATAACTAATTTTAAATGCTTTATGCTAATTACTATATCGTTTATTGACTTATCTCACAGCGCTTGTGGCGTTTGCAATACTTTAGAACGTCGGACTAAGTTAATTTCATTCTTCTAATAATTGTTTTAAGGACAATATATGTACTCAATGTAAGTACAAGTACTATTAAATCTACTAAAGTAAAACGTTTGTGCGATCAGCAGTAAATTTATCGGGTTATACTTGTTTAACCCTTAAATGAATATTGACGTAAAACTGCAACATACCACTAACACGGCTACCAAATCATTATTATAACCGCAACGCATACTGTTGTAGAATTACTACTATCAGGACAATATTTTTTATCGAGTGGCAGCACTTTTTTTCTTTCGCGTCTGTCAAATGCCATCTCGACATTCACAAAGCATTGACTGTCGGAAATTTGCATTAGAATGTACAAGTCTATAAGATATATTTTTTTCAAGAGGTCAGAATAAATCATGCATTTAAGGGTTAAAATAACCTGAGTTACAATTTTGTCCTTTATTGCATTAGGTGTAGGTACAGGAATGTATTTAAAAGGTTATATGGAAAGTGTGCTATTGCAGGCAGCGCTTGTCTAGGTTATCTAGATACCAGATACAAATTTCAGCTCAAATAAACCTAGTGTAAATTCATATTGTAAGATAGAACACGTGTTAATTTCTCTCAACAGTTTCCAAATGTCGAAATTAACAAAAATATACCGACATAATGTAACTCGGGAATCCCCTCAAAGCAGTGATGTGAAACATTGCAATATCGATAATCACACGCTCGACATATTTTTGTGAACAACAACGAAATGTTTATCTTAAAAACAAATAACCTATTTCGGACCGCTGAGTTTTTCATTGAATGACTATCGTAGACGTTTTATTTTGAGCTTGTAAGCACTAAGAATTTATACAATAAAATTATGGAAGTATATTATAGAAAGATATATATAAAAGTCAATATATATTTCGGGTCTGATATCCCTAATTCAGGGTATATATAGGTATACATACTTTACTACTATAACTTCTTAATACTTTATAACATTAGTATCTATACGACGAAAGATGTACAGACCTCGATTGCTCTAGCCCCTTGATTGCCCCTTCATTACTTCTTAAATGCCCTTATCAAATGTCCTTAAGGGTTACTCCGAGAGTGGTACAAGTATACCGTATCAATTTACTTCAAGATAAATTAAAAAATGTTTATAGCACAATTCAGAAATGTTAGTACAATATCAAGAATACAGTGATTTAGGCGCTGAAACTAAATATGTAATTACAAGTACACTGTAAAAAAATAACACTGTATATTTTTTATAGAAACACGGATAATTTCCTCTTTAAGGCTAGCTAAAAGAGGCATGTAACATATGCATTGCTCAGGTTGTCAAGGCAAAGGAAATATCTTTTTTTATTATTATTATTTACTTTTAGTAAATGGGCTCCAATAGAGCGCTTTTACTCGTCAATACATATGCAAATATAAATGAAATAAATTTATTAATTTAATAATTATCCATTTGATTTAGCTGCTGTATACTGGCATTGTCCACTTACATACTAATGTCATAATAATATACAAATATATAAATCTACTATGTTGTAGAAGATGTATAGGGGCATTGTCATCCTATTGTATACCTAAGGGTAAACATAAAATGGCATAGATTATGTCCAAGCTTTTTTATCAGTAAGATATTCATCTAACGTGTAATATGATCGTGTGATATCATTTGACAGGTGGTGTCTTTAAGTCATATAGCAGTGTGGATAATGAAGACAATCGCACAAGAAGAGAGGGTTGGCTAAAGTTGTTAAGGAGATTAACACTAGATTTACCAGACCATGCAAAATGACTGGTCTTGCAAGATCAAATTAAAATTCCTACTGCGTGTAACATTTTCTTTAATTCTTCTAATCTTCTTTAATTTATAACAGAAGAATTAGTTTTATGAATTTTATATTATTTTATATATATTTGTAACAAATATATACTTTTTTGGTTTTGGTAGAAATAGGTATATTTAAGCTGGTAAATCTAGTGTTAAAACCCATTGGACTCGATATTTTTATAAAACAAAAATAATACATATATAAACTATTATTTAAACTAGTATATATATAGACAAGTTTATATACAGATTTTATTTGACTAATTGAGATTGTCTTGCTATATAAAATGTTAGGATATAAAATATATAACGCGTATAAACTGGTCCATAAATACTTGGCAAATAAATACTACGTGGGAGTTACTTTTTAAATTCCTAATTTTGTATACGAAGTCGCCGATATCAGTAACAGTATTTTTATAGGATAGTTTGTTTTTCATGTATATTTATTTGATCTTCTAAACGATATTTTGAGTAAAGATAAAACTGTTTACAAACTCAACTTAGATTTGTGATAAGTTTTTTTTAACATACAAGTTTGTGGTATTCAAAAAAATATTTTTTGAAACAAATTGTCGTATGTTTTTTTTTCTTTCAAAAATGGTTCTGTATATAATTTGATACAAAGATTGTTTTTTGGAAAAACTGATGTGAGATAATAATGCAGATTAAAATGGATTTGGAAATGTAGTTATAAGAGAAAAAGAAAAACAAGATGTCAGTGACAAAATAAACGTTAAAACCTAAAATCTTCTTAAATAAGTATTTTAGTTTTATAACGCCTCTGAAAATCGTGTTTGGAGATCAACTTGTCACTAAGTAGCTGCTATAGTGCCATATTGCATTGATTATCACATTTTTGAAGCTATCTTATCGATTACAGTAATTTAACATCAGTAGTAAAAACAATTAGGTATTTAAACTATAAAGAACAACAAATCCAAATTAAAATATTAATTAAAGATCCGTTACGAAACGATGACGTCATAACTCATAATGTATGTACAAAGGAACCCAAAAAGGAGATACATATAAAGTAGAAAACAAACATAGCGCTTGAACAAGTTCGATAAAAAATCTAAATAAATGAAATACCTCTCTGATACTCTCAAATAACGTTGTAAAAAGTTTTTTCTTTTAGAAATCCTATCCTATACTAAGGTGACTGTAGACTTTAGTTTAGTCAGACTCATTGCATATAGCTAGCATACGCCTTAAATGACATAGCATGTAAATACAAATTATTTTATTAAATTAAAAATTAAGAAGCATGTTAATATTGTGAACAGGGTAAAAACAATTAAAACACGCACTGCTAACCGAAAACCAACTTAACACAAGCAACCAAGATGGCCGACCACGCTTACCCTAACGGAAAACTAGTGTTGCCATTTTAAAAATTTGCCGTAGTATTACATCATAAATAAATCAGTATAAAATGACTACATGTCTACGCTATGCAAAATATTTGAATTTAGAATTTAGAGCAACAAGTAATATACAGGAACGCTAACGCTAATGTACTATATCAGCTAAATACATAGCAAACTTTTCTAACCCCTAAATATGTTAAATATTCCGCCAACGTAAGGTCAACCCGGGTTCATATTTCTAAAAGACTTCTTGAACTCCGGTGACATTCCTCAAGTAATTCTTTGTTAGACCTTAACTTTATATTCCTGCCTATTAGTTAAATACTAGAGGTCTTACTTGATCTAACTTGTATTGTTTACAGCTGGAAGAATTAGTACCGATATTATCATAGGACATGTTGATGGAGTTTACAGATGAAGCTATCTGGTCATTTAGATGCATCAGTACAAGGGTGCACTCATTAAATGACATTATTGTAGTAAAGACATATATGCCCCAATTAACAACTCGGTGTAGTGTTTCATAACATCTCTAGTGTTCAATATTATCTTACATGTCTTGTCATTGCCCCTGTTACTGTAATTGTAATTGAATAATCAAAGACCTTTTTACAAATATGTTACTTTATATACAGGTCAAAATATCAAGGTCAAACGGGTACACCGACCGTTCTTAAACGAGCCATTACTCTTATCGGGATAGCAATATCATTTTTCAAGTGAAAATGACAAGTGTGCTTGTATGATACAACAGCCTTAGGGTGCGACCATAATGATACTTACTGGTTATCAGCAGAAAACATGGCTATACTTAAGCGTTAAAACTAGTCTAATATTATTTATTAACTAATTTAAATGATATATTATTAGTATCAACCATCGGGTCGTAGTAGCCAGTCATGACTGCAAAGGTTTTGACACGTTGCAGAGATTGAATAAATCAAAATAAACGCGATAGTATAAAGCCCACAAAATTATTTCTGAATCATTTGTTTTTATTTTTTTTATAGGAAATTTGGTACGGTTTGATTTTTTGGGAGATTCATAGATATGGAATTCGACTTAGAGCAGCCATTCTCAAAGTGGTGTTCCGCGGAACCCTAGGGCGAAAATACTGCAAAAAATACCTACGAAAGGGAGATTATAATTCTAAACATTCTACACATAAAATTTAAAAACAATAATACGTACATAATTATATGTATAAATATTACGTAATATTACATTGCAATATGATTATTAATAAATACATATAAATCAGTTTAAAAATTATTTTATAGCTTTTGCATTCGCCAAAAAAGTTTGAGAACCGCTGACTTAGAGTTTCAACTTGCATTCTGGGATTTATAAATCTATAAATAATAACTCATATTTTGTTGTTTTATTTACTAATAATATATTTAACACTAAAAGTATGACTGCGTTTGACCAAAAGTAAATCTGAAATTTATTATTTGTTTTGATGCTTCTAGCTTTTATTTATTTTGATAATTTTACATATTAAATGTTGTGTCGCGCAGTCATATTACCCAAAACTAGTTCGACATATTTACACTATAGTTGCTAAAATGTTATTTAAAAGGAAAACTTAAAGCTTTAACTAAATCAACAATGTAAAGAATTGGAGCGTATTAATAAATAAAAAATGAAAAAAAAAATTATGGCAACAATGTGGGTCATACTCGAGCTCATAGTGCAAGCTATTAAACCTGATACAAGCTAGCAATTTATTCCTAACGCATGGTCACCCCACACACCGCTCAACGTCTTCCAGCAGACTATGATAAATCGCTCTGCACGAACCAAAGGCTCCCCTGAATTCTGCATTTGGCACTCCAACCCAGTACACGGACATACGTGATATTTTAGACTAAGGCTTTGGTTTCCCATTGAAGAAGCGATGTAGAGGAAGTTTTAAATTTTCTATAGACATCAATACTGAAAAGTGTTTAGGTAGTTACTACTTTGGTGTGTACATCGGACCATTTTCTTATACGAGTGATGTGTATGTAAATAAAAGTCCTTCTTGAGTTTTCATTTATCGAGCTTGCTAACGCTATAGATTGGATCTATGGAAATTTGATAGCTGAAATTAAATTACGAATTCTACGTTATTTTAAAATTAATTTCACCAAGTCGGTGGTAGTGGATATACTACTGCTCGCATACCTTTTAATGACTCCTAACTTAGTACATACCGTAATGTTGTAAAAAATCTCCATAAATAAGATATTGCATTCCCTAATAGACTAATATTTAATGTGGTAAAAAAAAAACCCCTAACAATAAAATATTTCCTATTCCAAACCAACCACTACCTTTATCGGATCAATCCCGCAAGGCAAACCTCGCAGGGATTTAAAATGTGGATTTCGGGACGAATATGGTGTTTTCTATTTTGACCTTCAATTTTTGACCCATGGGTCGAATTATTTATTTTTTCATAGATATAAAATGTTTGACTTGTTTAGACTTAAGTTTGACATAATTTTTTAGTCTTATTACAGTCAATATTTTAACGTAAATTTTTACGTAAAACTCTTTTATAATTAGTAAACTTTGTTAAATAGTACAAAACTATATCTAACTTAATTCGTCCTACTAACCGAAAAATTAGGTCGAATCAGTAAACAACTCTCGGGGATACTTATCCAGTTAGACCACACACGACTCGTCCTTTGGGACCCAGAACGAAATATGGACTCGAATTGTGCGAATTCTACCAATTGGGATTCCGTTTTTTTCCTGCATTAACAAAGAACATATATGTACAATATAAATATAAGTATATATACATCTTTGTTTACTTAAACAAAATATATACGACAATATTTGCAATACAAGTTTGTATTGATGCGTGAAGTCGTTCAGGCTAACATGGCAGATTCTCCTTGCGACTAGTTCGACGTATGCTACATTTCAAAATGAAAATAGAAACTACATCTGAGCTCTATGGGATGTTTACTTTTAACAGTAATCTTATTGTATTAACACTAGAATTACCAACCGGTCAATATGACCGGTTTCAAAAATTCTTCACAAAACTTTTATGTAAAACCTTACTCATTATTTTTTGTAAACGATTCTATTTTTTACAATTCTTCAATAAATTTATTGAATTATATTTAATACTTTGCAAGCACAAGTCATCCTACTATATTGACCGGTTAGTAAAAACAGTGGGCTTATCACGAATTTAGTCTGGCTTTCGAATCGAGTTGTCACAAGTAAAACGGATCCGTTAGCAATCGGGATAATGAATTTTTACTAACGACTAACGAGCACCAGCAATCTATCAAATGAACGAAAGATCGAGACGTTCGAAAATTAACAAAAAGTATCTAAAATATTGTAGTTCCAAATCCGCACGCGGTGGCGCTGCTCAAATTTCCATACAAATCGCTTGAAGCGAACTCGGTGACATTGACCGGTTGGTAGTTCTAGTGTTAATATTTATTATTGTTATATTATTATTTCTCGACTTTAAAGACAAAACCTCGTGAAATAATGAAAAACAGATCTTCTGTCTGAAAGTTCTTTTTTTAAATAATTTATTATATCATCTAGATGTGATTAAATAACTTAACCTAAATCCAATATTAATTTAAAATATCATAAAACAACAACTTTGTAGACAGCTATTTTTCAGTGAACAAACTGTTTGCCCCATTCCGTCGAGCCGTTAATATATCTTCATTAATCATTCGCTTCTCGTGTGTTCTTAAAATGTAACGTTACGGCTTTTCTATATATTTATATCTATACCAAACATTATATAACATAGACATCATAATGACAGTTTAAAATATTTATAGACATGTTTATTAACGAGTTTAGGCTTGACTATAAACGCTTCCTTTATTTATTGAAATGAAAATTGTTTATTAGTATAGGCACTAAAGGCGTGTGCTTGCTCATCGTCAGACTTTAGCATACAATGGGTTCAGAAAGGCGTATGACGAGAAGAAGACCACAAGAAACTCATGATCATGATCTGAAACGATTACTATTAAATAGTATTATTATAATATATTACGATTACTTTTGAAGTGAAACTTCTTTAGAATCGTTGTGATTTCAAACCGGATGGAACGAACCGAACGGAAATACGACAGGTTCTGACGTTTCGCGCGCGAATTTCAAAATTTGTTTTTGCGATATCTCGACAACCGATGACGTCAGCGCGACCGCGTAAAGGGTTATTCTGATCGAAATTTGGAGGTCTATTCGATTTTTATATTAAAAAATTTTTTTTTTTTGTTTTTTTTTAAAATTTTTTTTTTTATGATTTTGAATTGTGAGAGGGGGTGTGGAGGGGAAGGGGGGGGGGGGGAATCGGCGGCGGCTCGCGCCGACCTTCGGTCGACGCTCGATTTATGGCTATATGTCTTACGTGGATCGCGATTTTTGGTGGATGAAGGAGATGGGGGGGGGGGGGGGGGGGGTTATATCGGCGGCTCGCGCCGACCCACGGTCGACGCTCGCCTTTTTGGCTGTATCTCCGAAAGTAGACTTCCGATATAGTTCGTGTAAACTGCAATGTTGATCAAAATCATGAGCTCTTTCAGCATCTGAAATTTTTTCAGGAATTTTTTTCAGGATTTTTTAAAATTTTTTTTTAATGATTTTGGATGGTGAAATGGGGGGTGGGGGGGGGGGGGGGGAATTGGTTGCGGCTCGCGCCCACCGTCGGTCGACGCTCGCCTTTATGACTATATCCCTTAAGTGGATCGCGATTTTTAATACAAGGGTGGGGGGGGGGGGGGGGGGGGCGCCGCTCGCCTTATTGGCTGTATCTCCGAAAGTAAACGTCCGATATAGTTCGTGTAAACGACAATCTTGGTCAGAATCATAAGCTCTTTCAAGATCTGAAAAAATTTTTCAGGTTTTTTTTCAGGAACCGAAATTTTTTTTTTCGTATTCTATTTTAAAAAACTAATCTATGTAAAAGTCAAGAGGCCGTTCGCGGCCGGCTCCGAAGGCACCCCACTAAAAAAAAATGAAAATAAAATTAAAATATGGAACTTGAGCAATAAATTATGTAATTATGTTAAATAAAATATCTTTTAAAATTAATCAAAATACTTTCATTTTTAAACGAATAAACTTTGTAATTATCCTACCCTTGGTATATATATTCATCTCATTCTTTTCTCGATTTACTGAAGTTTCACTTCTATCGTGTATGAATCCAGGATGTCAAAAGATACAAAGAGAGATGGGTATAGACACCAATTATGTATTATTTTCATATTAGAATGTTGCTAGAATACTTGATATTCGCAGAATTGTCTTTAATAGATATCAGAAGCCATTAATAAAAGAAGAAGTAGACTGAGGTTAAAGTGAAATGTAGGTAATAAAAATTACATCAAGAAGTAGTTCAATCAATTTAGACGTACCGGATTCTAGTCAAGCCGGCATAGTGTATGCGAATGACAAGGCAGAATGTAGTTAATTGCCAAGTTACTATAAAAAAAATAACGAAACAAGAACAAATTAAGCAGAAATTTTAATTTTCCTAACTGAAAAGCGATAATATTTCCAAATTTAAATATGAATTGAAAACCCATATATAATGGGTCTGAGTGCCTTGTGATGGTGTTGTAAATATTCTAGTATAATACGATATAGTCAGGTACATTATGTTTATTATTAAGTGAATTTATTCGAGTAAATATGTTAAACCTTAAAAGGAGAATCGACTACGTAAGATAAATTAATTTATATAGCTTTCTTTTATATAAGCCCATACAATACATTAGAATCTAATTTTCTTTTTCACTAATTTGTATTGTGTTTGAAGTCGCCCTTTTAGCGGATTAGGGTTGTGTATAATATAATTGTTTTGATGGATTGGATTCTATTATTGTTACGGAAGTTGTATTGGATTGTAATTCGTATCTTCTTTTTTTATGTACATATGTTTATGTAGTTCAATTAATTTAATTTACTACATAATTGTTTATTGCACATGTAATATATTGATTACTATCGTATTGTAGGCATCTGCTTCTTTTTGTTGTTCATTTTAATTTTTTTTTTATTAATAACTTGACAGTGGCTTAACGAGGGGGGGGGGGGACAAGGGTAGGCATCATGCATGGTCCGCAAAACAAAAAATTGCTGTATTATTTTGATTTTTATTATAATAGATTTCTTGAAAATATATTTTAAATTTTAGTGCCGTGTTGAGCCTATGGCTTTATTTTTTTTTATTAATTTGCGAGTATATAATATTATATGGTTTTCGAATGTGGGCGCTAAAGAGGTATTGTGCCCCAAGCGTGAGTTAAGCTCGCTACGCCACTGTAACTTGATGACATTTTATTTTCATTAATAGTGGCTTCACTATCTTGAGGTATGTGCTGTCATCTACTATAATCGAAATTTCAATATGTGTTAATGGAATTACGTTGGTAGGCCTAATAACATTCAAAACGCCGGAATAAATGTGATTTATGAATTATTATTTATTTATTTTTTTCTCAATGAAAATTGAGTTGTTTTTTTGTTAATTATTTTATGTACAGACTATGATTGACTAGTTACTTGTGGTCTTCTTCTCGTCATACGCCTTTCCGAAGCCATTGTAGAGTCTGACGACGAACAAGCGCACGCTTTTAGTGCCTATACTAATAACCGATTTTTATTTCATTTCATGTATGTTAGTTCGTTTACATATCTCACAAAACAAAAGCCTCACCAATAGTAGATTCTATGTGAGTCATTATATGTGACGTCACAAAACAAAAGCCTACCAATGACAGTGGGTAGATTGTAAGCATAAAATAGCTTCAGGCTTTCAAGTGTTATACCCGTAAAGTAACATAAGTAGAATATTTATTAGTCACTGTATGTCACCTTGTTATATAGTATACTAGCTTTTACTTGCGGCTCGCTCGCATTTAAGTCATTAAATAACAGGCTTAGACTAGACAGAGAATAGTCACCCTGGTTGGATAGAAAATTATTTTAAAAGAAAATTCATCGGACACTACAGTATTATATTTTTATTTGCTCAATAAAGCAAGCAAACAAAAAAACCAATTAGATTCATGTTATTCTTAGTAATAAAAACTTCAGGTACAATTGTTGTACATAAAAGACTTTGTTCTTATTTCTATTGTTATAAGTTTGAACAGACTTTCAGATTACGTAAGTTTTCATTTCTAAGAAATACATTCAAAATTATTATGCCATAGTTTTGGATGTATATCTTCTGTATTACTATTGAAGTACAGTATAAACCTCCATATTCGATTCGATACTACGGTTTAGGGATTCCCGTGACGCTTCGTTTACAGCTGATTCGCTGCAATTTCAGTCACTACTGACATGTGGACAAATATAAATAACAAAAAAGTTTTTTGAGTTTTACAGCTCACTAGTTTGACGATAGTTTCAAATATCATCACGCAGAATTGCAATATATGTCATTAAATATTATGTTGATTTGTTTTTTTAATTAAGA